>CM076581.1:1342505419-1342656576 GCA_034641835.2 Pinus albicaulis | reverse complement strand
GTCATCCTGACATTTTGCTATGAGTATGAGCTCATTATTACTCATACTTCCTCCTTTTGCAAGTCTAACATATCAGTTCTTCATGTCAAGCCTTGAAAATCAGAAGAAAGTTCCTAAAAATCCCCTAAACTTTGGTATCGCACTTTCTCTATTCATTACCTGTGGTCCTGCACCTAAAGTTAAGCTCTCCTGTGGTACCATACCACATGTTCTTTGTGTTATAGGTGCAGACCTCTGTAAAACTCAAAAAGGTGAGAAAGTAAAGTTAAAAAGTTGATTTCAGATCAATTCTAGAAGATTCTAGATGGGAATTTTCGGGAATGGATACACTTTGATAAGGTTCATGTATCCCTTACTTGATGGAGCTAACCCCTTGATGTAAGGAGCTAATCCCTTTGAAGGAGGATTCTATCCCTTCATATTTGGAACAGAAAACCTCCTCTTTTCTACTATAAAAAGAGGCCATGGGTAGCCTCAAAGGGAGTTCAAGCTTTAAGATATTTGAGGTTAAATGCTGTTGAGATTCAGACTCAGTTAACTAAGACTTTCTGTGAGGTTAAATCACTCACCTCTATCTGTCTTGGTTCAAAGAGTGCAATGCTTGTCAAATTAGAAGAGATTCCTGCTTCGGACCCTGGGAGGACCTGCACGACATCAAGGCACAGGTTGTAAAGGTTTTCTTTATTTGAAGTTAATACAAATATACTCATTTCTCTCATTAAACTGTCTATTCATGGTTTATTTCATATATTCCTTGATCATTATGATGAGTATGGTTTATAATAATGTCTATACAAGTGCTGTGTAATCTTTTTGCTTGTTTGTGACTGCAGATTCACGAGGAACGTTCTTTCAAGTGCACGGGAAGGACTTCAACGAGATCAAGCAAGTGTTGGATATAAGGTAGGCCTTACACCTATATAGCATTTTTATGAATCTTATATGCTTAGAGAGAGATTAGTATAATTGGTTGTTTGTTGCTAGTTACTTTTAGTACTAGAGAGATCGGTCTTGTCCGCAAGACGGATTAATCTACACAACAAAATGGCGACTCCGCTGGGGAAAGAACTTGTTGTTTTTGGTTCTCTTTTATTTTGATTTGAGGAAACATTTTTCCTGGTTTTTGATTGATACATATCTGTCTGGGTAATTTAGATTTTCCCTGTTTTTGAAAATTTTGAAAATTTTTATGTTTTTCTATAATTTTTCCTGGGACCGCACTCTGCCTTCTTTAGACAGAGCGGGTAGTTTCGCACTTTCTGTGAGATAACAGTGCGGGACCGCATCTGGTTTTACTGATAGCCTACGGACCCTGTTAAAATTTTAGAAAACCTCCAGATTTATTTCTGTAGTTTATTTTTATTTGGATTTAGCATCTTTGGTTTCTACCCAGACTGATCATTGTTTCTGTCAAGAATTTTTTGTGAATGAACTCCAACAATATTGATGTTTTGGTGATTTTCTAGAAGATTTTGCATTTTGGATTGTTTTTCACTTTGTCTTTGTAGTGATTCGAAGCATTGACAGTTTGAAGTATCTCAGATTACATTGATCTTTTTGTTTTTTTGCTGAATCCGACCTGATTGTGGAAACATCCTTTATTGAGAAATAGAGCCATTTGTTTCTTTGTGAATCTTCGAAAAAACTTGGTTGAAGGTTTTGAATTTCATTTTTATAAAAAAAAACATATTTTGAATGTTTTTGATCTGTTTGTTATTTAGAACAAATAGATTCTTAGTTAGCTAAAAAACTAAGGAAAACATTCTAAAAAAATCTTAAAGCTTTTATTCAAATTAGAATCAATAGATCTCAAGATTAGTTTTTGTAGTTTTGAGTAGTTTTTTAAAATTTTGTAGCTTTCTTTTGAAGGAAAATTGTTTTGTAGCTTCGAATTTGGAAAGAAAAAGGATTTTGTTATGAGCTTTGATAATTTATCTCATTATTGAAAAGAAAAAATATATTTTCTTTCAATTATTCTTTATGTTTAAAGAAGGAATTGTTCATTAAAAAGAATTGCATTCTCCAACTCTTTCTTTAGATACAAATTTCATTGAACGAAAAAGAATTGATTATCATTTCTAGGTGCATTTTTAGTGTTTTTGGAAGTCGAGTCTTCACATCATCAAAGTTTCATTTCCGCACCCATTGACTTAAGGAACAGCTCATAAAAGCAATGCTTAATTAAAATTCATCTAGTAATTTTTTATTTCTAGGGCTCTTATCACCAACATAGCTTAGGCTAGTATCTTGGAGTAGGGAGTAATTAACTCTCCAAGATAGCTAAAACAAACAAGTAGACAAATCTTGTGGTAGGAAGAATTCCAATTGTTGCATGTATGCTCTAGGAAGCTCCTCTTAAAGGAGTCAAGCACAAGATCATATCTGAACCAGTGGGGTAATCAATCCTTCCTCATTGGGAACGATAGAAGATATACACGTATTAACAATGGTAAACCTTAGATAGACCATTGTCAAGGAGCCAGGGGTCACTTGTTGGCATACCTTGAATTATTTTAAGGAGCTTTCAAGGGGATTGAGCTTTGTTACTCTGCCCTTGCATGTGTGTCGGATCGTAGACTGTTCCCCCAGGTATATTTGTTTCTGTTGGTAACCTTAGAGGCCATAATCTTTAGGATTCTTTCCTAAGGTGATGGTGGAGGGAAGATCCCACTGTACCTGGAACAGACGTTGGCTAGACTCACTTCGACTCTCCGGAGGGTTATCTTCACTCGAGATGGTATAGTGGAGAAACTTGCACCAGTCTGTTTCATTAAGCAGGTTGTCAGGGTAACTGTTCCAACCGCCCTTTTCGTATTAAAATCCTACTAAGTTGGATTTCATCACCAACTAGTGTTTTTAGTAAGGAAAGTTACTGTTTGTGTGTGGTTTGAACTCTTAGATTTTTTTTTTTAAGCGTATGATTCAATTGTTTGTTTCTTAGAGACTTTAGGTGTTTTCATTGAAATTTTTATTTGTTTGCGTGTGATTAGTTAATTTTTAATCCTGGCGGAATTGCCGAGACAATCCCGGAGAATACAAGGGAAACCCCCTGAATATTCACCAAGTCAGCTTGAAGGGCTTCGGGCTCTGGTATCATCCAATAGTGGTAGAATTAGATCAACAGAAATTGGAAGTTCATCTATAGTTATTCATCCTGATCATCAAATACCTACAACAGAATACATTCAAGAACTGATTTCAGTTTCTGAAGTTACTGGAAGTATTTCTCCTTCTGGTGAATTAGCTGACGAACCTGAAATCTCTGAACCTGAAACTGAATCTTCTGTTTTGGAAACATCTTTAGGATTTATTACACCAACTTCTAGCGATCTAGGTTCACCTAGGGTAAGAAATATTATCACTGACGATCTTCCATCTGGACTTATTTCTATTGAAGAACTTACTAATCCAGACAAAGATATATCTCTTCCCGAATCCCCTCAATCGTTAAATCTTAGGGAGCGTGAATCTATTTTCTACAGCCCCATCGAACTGATCCTTGGTATCTCTCTTTAACAAATTTTTTAGAGAACCCGAGTCTTGCTTTTTATCCACCTCGAATTCCATTTCATCCTACACCTAGAGGTTATTATCCATCATCTTTTATGGCAGGAGAGTCATCCATTTTTTCTCAGACACCGGAATCATTTTTACACGGTGGTCCTTCTGTTCCTTCGGGATATCAGGCTCTATCGGGTACTTTCTCGGGAGCAGCTCCTCGACCAATTGAAAACGTGTTATCATCTGGTCTTAACGGATTTAACATTGAAACGTCGAACGCAGAGCAATTTTTTATGATGTCTGGTAATATTCCGAATCCTCAACCTCAAGGCAGTCAGTTACTGCCTGGGGGGCAACCTCAAGGAAGTCAGTTACCGCTTGGGGGGCAACCTCAAGGCAGTCAGTTACCGCCTGGGGGGCAACCTCAGGGAAGTCAGTTACCGCCTGGGGGACAACCTTCAGGTAGTCAATTACCACCTGGAGGGCAACCTTCAGGTAGTCAATTACCACCTGGGCACAACCTCAAGGTAGCTTTTTCCCAGGACAAACTGTGGAATCATATTATTTTGGAGGAAAACCCTAAGGACAGTACATACCTCAGGGTTATCAACCTCAAGGACAGTACATACCTCAAGGTCAACCCCAAGCTCAATATGCTCCTCAGGGTCCTTATCAACCCCAGCCTTAGTACGCGCCTCAGGGTTATCAACCTGAAGGTCAGTACCCAATTCAAGGTTTCCAACAGCCTTCTGGTCAACCATCTATTCAAGGAGCTAGAAATTTACCACTTAATTATCAACCCTACGTTCAACCAGGTTATGGTCCTTACGTTCAACCTTCTACGGGACAATACCCTGGAATGATGGTGTGGGATCCATCCCAATATCAACAGCCTTTGCAGCCTAATGTGCAGTTGCCTTATCCTTTGAACCAACCTTTGGTTACACAGTCCAACCCCACGGCAGCACATTCGGCAAACTATTCAAATTCACACTGAATTCGATTGTTGATCTGAACCTATTTTTCTCCGGAACTCACACTCCAAAGCTACACCTGCTTCACCCTTACTTGTCTGTTCAACTTTGTAACACCTGTTTACGGAGTATGCAACAGCACCAACAGCTATCTTTTGTATCCGTACAAATCCTCAATCTAGCCCCGATCGGGACCTTGATCCGAGCTTCGGATTCGGATGCACATGGGACAAAAATTTGGTACAAGTACAGTTGTTACAAGTCAACCACAATTTATATATCAACCGTACCAGGGACAATCGCAATTCGGTCCCTATACACAGAATCCAAACTATCAATATCAACCGTACCCTGTCTATACTTATCAACAACCTCAATATGGTCCGATTCATCCTGGTTTTCCAGGAGGTTACACGATTCCTAATGCTAATCTGATTCCCAGTTATCCTGGGTATCCGCCTCCTGGATCTGCTTTGGCTTCTCAAGGTTTTCGAGACCCTAACCGTCAATTACCGTTTATTGCAACTTTGGACTTACAGTTTACTTGGCCTTCACAGGTGATCCATTTTTACTATTGACAGCGTATTGCCTCATAGTTGCCGGTGATATCACGAAATTGAAGATGGCGAAGGGGTCGTGAACATCATGACTTATCACCTTTGGTGCCGTAATTAATCGTGATGATTGATTCATTATCTTTCCCAAAAAGAACTCTTGTAGGTCTTAACCATTGACGATGGTTATTGCGGAAGCCTAATTCCATAATTTGATCGATTGCTTATGCGAGCTATTTGATTTTTTATTGAATCACGACACCACACAGAATTATTAACTTCGCTAAAACAATCCACGTCCACGTACATTTCTGATCATATTCATGAATGGCGACATAGGAGACGTTTGGTGAAAGTTTACATTCCGGATCAAATTCTGGCAGAATGGTTTGTTAAATCATTGTTACCCAAGATCACTGAAGATGTAGCTAAGGCTGGTGTTGTTACTAAAGAGAAAGTAATTGCTCAAGCTCAGTACCTTGACCTCATTTATACACAGTCAGGTACTTTACATGAAAAAATCCCCGATATTCCAAAACAAGGACAAATAGCTGCAGCTCCTTCAGGGTCTCATGCTGCTGACGGTATGATTGGTACAGTAAATTCTAAAAGCAAGAAGAAATCTTCAAATAATTCTTCTCCTATTATCACTTTACCAGATTCCACGAAAGGAGAATCTTCCCCCGAAGTTTCTTCCGACATTCATGTCGTCGAAACATCTACGACTAAATCTAAATCTGGTGGTAGAAAGAAAGGGAAGAAAAAAAACAAAAATAATTCAAAAGAGAAAACTGATAAAACTGAATCCAATGACAAAAAACGTAAGCCTCGCTATCCTTATTTCATTTGTGACGAGGATCATTTTACAAAAGAATGTCCACATCGGGCAGAAGTTACGAAATTCGTTAAAGGTTCACAACAACCTGCTGTCTTGAAGGATCCTTTTCCAACTGAAGATAGTAAAATGATTGGTTCTACCTCGACTACTTTAGAAGAACCTATTATGATGATGTCTCATGTCAGGGTTGTGACACGATCGCAAGATTACGGTACTAAGAATCCTGTTGATGGTAAAGAAGCAGAATCTTCTAATGCAAATACATCAACTACATCTCCTCCTGTTTCTGGTCTGCTACAGATCGAGAAACCAAATCCAGAATTAATAATCAAACCGCCTGCTAAAGGTGTTCTTCGTAAATCAGCTTTCAATCCACATGCGAGAGCTGCTCAGAATTAAACATTGTTGAATATTTAGCAATTTCTCCTTCAGCAATGTCGGCTTTGGAAGTGTTGCAATCATGCCCAGCACAGCGTAAATTATTATTGTCTGCCATAGGAGCTGTTGATGTTCAGGATTCTAACCTTATAATCTTCGATTTAGAAAATAGTACACCTCGTCTACCTCACCAAATGGCTTTCCAGATTCCAGTGTTAGTAAAAAACAGACCAATTTTTCGAACTGTGATTGATGAGGGAGCTTCAATGTGTATTATGTCGATTCAGTGTTGGAAATTGCTTGGTTCTCCTACACTTAACCAATCTCCGACAATTATTAAGGCTTTTGATGGTCGAGGTTTTCACCCTTTTGGTATTTTGCAGGATTTACCCATAGGGGTCGAAGGTAAAATCGTAAATCTAGATGTGGAAGTGGTTGATGCCCCTCTAGATTACAACCTTCTTCTAGGTCATAGTTGGTCCTACGCGATGACTGCTATTGTCTCTTCGGTCTTTCGACTCATAAAATTTCCATATCAAGGAAGGATCGTAACAATAGATCAGTTAACTTATTTCTCTTCCGACCCAGCCTCTACAGAAACAATCCAGCATGTTGGTAAAATGGATATCCCTTACAAGGATTTTGGAGTAGGTTTGGTTAAAGATTCTGGTTTACTAGGAACTTTTTTCTTTCCTCCTCCTAACATATCGCCTTCTATTGCAAATATTCACATGATTTCGTCAGACACTGTTATGTTTGATGATCCTTGGATCGTACCTTCCGAATCCGAGTTAGATTCATTCGATGGCGTGATGCCTTTGAGTCCATTTGAAATTGCGTACCAGGATGTACAATCATTTTCCAACCCCTCTTCAACCGAGACTGATCCAATGAATGGGATCCAAGAGGAATCACTTTCTATATCTAGTTCAGTTACAACGACATTTCCTGAACTTGTTCATACTGATGAGCAAATTCGTGAGTTTTTGTCTGTTGATGACTTACCATGGGAAGATCTCCATCACCGATCTTCATTTTTACCTGAATTAGATAATTTTAAAGATGATTTCGCTTCAATTTTTACTATTGAATATGTCAAAGAACCACAGAATCCATTGCAAAATCCTGATTCTGAGTTAAATTTGGAAAATATATCTCGAACGGTTCCAATTGAAATTTCAGTAAAACCAGGAATAATTGAAAACATTCATATAGGTGCTTGTTGTAAAAATGATGAAATTCAGACTTATAAAGCCCTATTTCAAGAATTTTGTGACGTGTTTGCCTGGTCTTATGAAGAAATTCTAGGAATCGATCCATCGATCGTTGTTCATGAAATTAAGACTTACCCGGATGCTAAACCTGTTCGTCAACGATTACGTCAAATTCATCCTAGAAAAGTTGCTGCTATCAAAGCAGAAGTTGAAAAATTACTTCGTGCAGGATTCATTTATCCAATTCCCTTGAAGGATTGGGTATCGAATATTGTTCCTGTGACTAAAAAACAAGGAACGATAAGAGTATGTATCGATTATAGGGATATTAATCGAGCCTGTCCAAAAGACAATTATCCAACTCCCTATATCGATCAAATAATCGATGATTGTGCTGGCAGTGAGTTGTTTCCTTCATGGATGGCTTTTCAGGTTACAATCAAATAAACATACTCCCTGCTGATCAATCGAAAACAACTTTTATTTGTCCGTGGGGAACGTTTGCTTACTGTAAACTACCTTTTGGATTAAATAACGCTGGAGCAACTTTTCAAAGGGCTATGTCTTATGCATTTCATGACATTAAGCACATTGTACAGCGTTACCTCGATGATTTACCTGCTCATTCATTACGTAGGGCCGACCATCTCACTCATTTACGCGCAATCTTTATGAGATGTAGGCATTATCGAATTAGGTTGAATCCGCATAAATGTGTTTTCTGCGTAGAATCAGGTCGATTACTGGGATTTGTTGTCTCGAAAGCAGGCATTCGTGTCGATCCATCGAAGGTTGAGGCAATTGTCAAATTACCTCCTCCTTCGACTTTGCGCCAACTCCAAAGTTTGCAGGGGAAAGCAAACTTTTTACGTAGGTTTATTCCTAACTATGCTGAGCTTACAAAGGGTTTTACACGGTTGTTGAAATAGAACATTTCGTTCTTTTGGGATGAGATCGCTGATCGATCTTTTGATGCACTTAAACACGTGTTGACTTATGCACCATTATTGCATCCTCCCAACTACAACCAAGATTACATTTTGTATCTCGCTGCTTCTCATTCCACCATTGGGATGGTGCTAGTTCAGGAAGACGAATCTCACAATGAACATGTGATTTATTATCTTATTTGGAATATGCATCCGACTGAAATCAAATACAAACATGTGGAGAAATTGGCCTTGGCAGCTGTCCAAGCTGTTCAAAGATTTAGACATTACATCTTGTTACGTAAAACCAAAGTAATTTCTAATTGTAACCCTATGATGTATATTTTGACCAAACAATTGCTAGGGGGCAAGTATTCCAAATGGATAGTTATCCTGCAGGAATTTGACTTGGAGTTTGAAAATCCAAGGCAAAGAAATATTTGGTATTTGCTGAACTGATGTGTGATTTCCCCTCTACTGATACCGAAACAGTGGCAGAAGAGTCCATTGCGGACAAATCTTTGTTTCTCATCAGTACACTTGATCCATGGTATGGAGATATTATTGTTTATCTCCAAACCCAATATTTTTGGCCTAACATCTCATGATCTCAACGACGGAAAATACGCTTCCAATCCCAACAATATAATATCATTGGTGATACACTTTACCGTCGTGGAGCGGATTCTGTTTTCCGACGTTGTCTAACTCATGAAGAAGCTGAAAAGGTTTTAAATGACTGCCATTCTGGAGCATGTGACGGTCATATGTCTGGGTATGCCACAGCTCAAAAGATATTGTGTGCTGGTTATTTCTGGCCAACGTTATTCAAAGTTTGTATTTATGCAGTTCGGAAATGCCACAATTGTCAACTTTTAGATCGAAAAATGCGCGCGCCACCAGCTCCTCTTCACCCTATAATTGTTGTTGGTCCTTTTGCGAAATGGGGTATCGATTTTATTACATGTAATCCTCACTCGTCCGGGGGGCATGCATATATTATCTTAGCAGTTGATTATTTTACTAAATGGGCCGAAGTGATGCCTACATTTTCGGCTGATGGCAAGACTGCTGCAACTTTCGTTTTAATCACATAATTGCTAGGTTTGGTGTTCTTCAAGCTATTATTACGGATCATGGAAGTCACTTTCGGAATGTCATGATGACTGAACTAACAGACCAACTTGGCTTGCGCCACGATAGTTCCACTCTGTATTATCCGCAAGCCAATGGTTTGGTTCAAGCCATTAATAAATTTTTAGTGACCATGATCAGAAGAATTATTGGTATTCACAAGACGAATTGGCATTCCATGTTATTTTCAGCACTTTGGGCATATCGAACCTTAGTCAAAACATCAACGGGTTTCACTCCTTTTCAACTGGTTTACGGTTTAGAAGTTGTGTTGCCGATTGAATGCGAAATTTCGTCACTAAAATTAGTCGTAGAATTACTTCCAGCTACGTCTGAAGAGGAGAAAAGTTTCTTGTACTTAGCCCAGTTAGATGAGAATCAAAGAAATGCTGCAATAACAAATGAGGCTCATGTTAAATGGATAAAAGCTCAGTATGATAGAAGTGTGACCCCTCGAAATTTTTTAGAAGGAGACCTAGTTTAACTTTACGATCAAGCTAATGACAAGCTCGGAACTGGGAAATTCGTGCCTATGTGGCATGGTCCTTACATTGTTAAACGAAAGTTAGCAAAAGGGGCCTATGAGTTGATAGATTTTGACGGTGTCCCTTTTGATAAACCCAGAAATGGGCTTTATCTAAAGCGATATAATGCTTAAAACTTGGTGTGGAGATTTTTTAGGTTAGATTTCTTTACTGCTGGTGTGTTTTAGATTAGAAAAGTGTGCCTAGTTTAGAAGTGTGTTTTATCACTATTCCTGCTTATCTGAGTTTTACTCTTGATATTGCAGATGTCGACGTCTCTTCAAACCTACATTGGTTTTGCTAATGGCGCATGTCGTAGTACACGGAACATTTCTTCCACAGCTTGGGTTATCTATTCACCTTCTGACGAGTCGGTATCCATGCATGGGGTAAGCCTTGGTCAAACGACGAATAACATTGCCGAGTATAGTGCAGTGATTGAGTTATTATCTGAATCCATATCATTTGGAATTCTGAGTTTGATTGTTAGGTTGGATTCTGAACTTGTTGTATTACAACTTAACAGAATTTATACCATTAGAAATCCAATGTTATTACGGTTATTTTTAAGAGTTCATCTCTTGGAACGTGAATTTGATTGCATTGAATATCAGCATATTCCAAGACATTTAAATACATTAGCAGATGCAATTGCTTCTAGTATGATAAATCGACATTTGCAATAATCAAAACAGTAAATCAAACGCATTCATAACATGTGCATAGATAGCCGGTAAATAGTGATATATCATAGTATAGAAGTGTTTTCAAAAAATATATACATCTTCTTCGATCATAGGTTGGAAACACCTTATGATCGGCAAAAAATGATAACACAAAAAGTCAAAAATATGAGTCTACAAGATCATCCCATCACTGATGGTGATCACGATAAGAAACCACTGCCCGAGCCACCCTACATAGGAACCTCCTAAAAGGTCCTGGAACACTAATCACGTATCTCTGCAACTTGAGTGGAATATCATCTATGCTTGTCTCTGGAATATCTAGAGTCAAACGCTCTAGGCGATGCTCTAAATCAGTCAAAATTTCCACTGATTGGCCTGTTGGGGCTGGTGCAGTTGCAACTGGTTGTCTTCTCTCATAAGGTTGGAGATGGGCTGGTCGTTGTGGACCCACATTTGTATTAAAAAAAAAATTGGTTATTAGTTTTCAAGATGATAAAAAATAAAAAATTAGGATTTAGCAAACGTTGAAAAATTATTGTACCTGAGTCATCCCACTGTTCCCCGGCTGGGAGAGCCATCTCTCGGTCGCCGCGGAAATCTATCTCGGCGTATGGAAAGTCCTCTATCACAAAAAGTTGGCGATCCAGCCAACGAAAATATGAAGGAGGAAATCGAACAATCTCAGTACCCTCAATAGCATGACGAGCCATCAATGCGAACCAACGAACCATCCTAGGTTCTCGAAGTCGACCGGCATCAACAGCAATACTCTGTGGAGCTAGCATGGGGATCCTCTCTAGAGAAAAAGAGACGACGATGGATCCATATCCAAATTTATTCAGTTACCCATTTTTTGCTCTAGTTAGTTGGCCTTTTACATTAGCCAACACAGCTTCACACCAGTTAAAGATGGTGCCGCGAAAACAGTCCACAGCAATACGCATTTGGGAAACGGTAGCTACATGTAGCGCAGCACTCCCACACAGTTTGGTAACAGTAAAAGTAATAAATTTCAATTCAGGACGGATGATGTGTTTTATATCAATCCGTTTGTCCCTAGGGTTTGCCTGGTCATTGCAGAATTCTAGTTGGACATTAGAGACAGACTGGCCACCTGGCCTAGTCCCAAACAAAGAAACTTGTTCTCCCCTCTTGGAAAAACCAGTCAGAAAATATACATCCTCCAGCTCAATTTCGAGCCGGTGGCCACCAATAATGAAGCACTGGTCCTGCACATTCCATCTGTTCACCAACCATGTCAGGAGTTCGACCTGTGCCCTCATGCCTAAGATGGCCCAGAATTTGTACAAACCGCATGCTCTTAATGCTTGCTGTGTGGGAAAATGGAGTATTTCAGCTTCATCCACATCCTCATGTTCACGTTCTTTCCAAATCAACATCTTGATAATCCTAAAATGCATAAAAACGCAAGTTAGAACAATCTTATTTGAAAATTTTTGGGAAACAAATGAGAAATTTGTGTTTTAAATTTGACCGCGCGGGTACCACACCCGGCCTTTGTAAACAGTGCGTAGGAACGCACGCGAGCTGTGTGTTGGGTGCGGACCCACGAATTTTTTCCACATAGAAAAAAGTCGGGGTCCGCAGGTCGCATGTGTCGCACCTGCGGACCCCCGCGGGGGAATTTTTAAACCATATTTTTCCATAAAAATACAAACTAAAGCCTAAAAATGAATTTGAAACGGATGGAATACAAGATTAAGAGGTCGTGGATTACCTGGGATTGACGGTTCTCGATTTCATCAGACGGATTTTCTAGAATCTTCACAGGAACTTTCTTACCCAAAAGCTTTTTACTTTTCACTCTGAACTTGAACGGTAAAAATGAAATTGAAAAAATCCTTTTTATAAGTTTTTTTGAAAAGTTGAATTTTTAATTTGTTTATTTTTCACTTTAAAAAGGGTATTTTTGAAAGCATTTTTACTTATCTTAAACAGGTATGTGTAATGTTTCAAGTTTTCATGCAGAAATTGGATTTTTCAGGAGAATTGATCATTTTTCAACAAAGAGCATATTTTTATCCCTTTTTCGAACTCGTTAAAACTTACAAAAAAATGAAAACCATGAGTACATTTTTATCCCTTTTTCAAACTCGTTAAAACTTACTGAAAAAGAAAAACCCTAGAGTCCTCTTTTAAGCCCTTTTCAGACTCTCTAAACATGAAAATATTGTCGAGCACTTGATTATTCGAACTCGTTAAAGTAAATGAATGATCGTCCTTTCAGTATAAGTTTACCCCTTTTCCGGACTGAAATGGACTATTTACGAAAAAGGTATACGTTGACTAATTACGGTCAATAGAGTTCTCTCCCGCATTATTTTATCCTTTTTCGGGCTCGAGAGACTAAATTTACGAAAAAGAACACCCACGGAGTTTTCTTAAGTTTTTCTTCTGACTCCCTAAAATTGAAAAACACCGAGTTTCTCCTATACTGGACTCGTTAAAATTTAACAGTAAAGGACCTGTTCAATTTTAAACAGGAACGAACCACTCCTTCTTAGGGTTCGAATATTAAACTAAGTTGGACTCATCCGAAGGATGAGCTTATAATCAAGCAAATGTTATCCTCCTCAAGCTTGTCAAAAATAAAGAGGTACTTGCCAGAAATGGTGGGGGAAAAAGAGAGAAAAATGGGCGTGTTTGTTGTATTTTAAATTTTTCGAAAATTTAGTCAACCACTCTTGAACACGACACTTTCATTCACCTGGGTTGGGAAATCCTTTGCCTAATAGTTAATCAAACCACATTGAAAGTATTCAGCTAGTTTTTGGGTATTAGCTTTGGGTCAATTGTCACCAAACCATCTGCAGTGTCGTTATGTGTTCAAGAGGATAGTTCAAATAAACCATTCATCTGCAAAATATCTGTCATCCATTTTGACCATCCCTGAGTCAGTCCTTGCCAATATATTTTCAAAACTTGATCTATGATTTCATGTTGTGGGCTTGCCTACGACAGATCACTTTCTATCAACATCAACACATTATCTAGGAAGTTGATCTAGAAATTTTCAGTACCTTGAAATCTGCATGCCTCAATGGCAGGTTTCTTGCCTTCGACGACAGGTTGCATTATTGACCTTCGATCGAATGATTCCGTGACATGTTCGACTTCAGCTCATTCATTCACATTTCATGGATTGTACTGGGTACTTTGAGAGCCATTGACATTACTGGTGGTTACTCTCACACTTGTTAACAGTTTACATCAATGACTGATAATCAAGTGGTTTCTACCATGTTCGACTTCGACACATTCATTCACATGGATAGAATCGTACTAGTTCGAGATGCGGAAATCAAGACCCTGGATCTAGTTTCCACCATCCAGGCTGTGAGGAATTTTGTTAACATATGTACAGTAGACTATATATAAACAGATGGCTGCGTCCATACTGTGTCTACACATATCTGCATTATGATGTATTCAAAATCATTCCTGTATCAGAACGATTTAAGTTAGTTTTAGTTAATTTTAATCTGAGTATGGGAATGCCTACCTCAGTGATGACATGTATACATATATATTTTGAATTGAATGTTTTTATAGGTTTCGACTGGGGTGTCCACAGGATGATCTTTAAAATGATATAGTACTGCACTCTTCATATATGACAGACTTCAGCTTCATCTATTCCAGACTTTGCACTTTAGGGGGCAATCTGTTACACTAAAAATTGTCATCCTGACATTCTGCTATGAGTATGAGCTCATTATTACTCATAATTCCTCCTTTTGCAAGTCTAACATATCATTTCTTCATGTCAAGCCTTGAAAATCAGAAGAAAGTTCCTAAAAATCCCCTAAACTTTGGTATCACACTTTCTCTATTCATTGCCTGCGGTCCCGCACCTAAAGTTCAGCTCTCCTGTGGAACTATACCACACGTTATTTGTGTTACAGGTGCAGACCTATGTAAAAATAAAAAAGGCGAGAAAGTAAAGTTAAAAAGTTGATTTCAGATCAATTCTAGAAGATTCTAGATGGGAATTTTCGGGAATGGATACGCTTTGATAAGGTTCATGCATCCCTTTCTTGATGGAGCTAACCCCTTGATGTGAGGAGCTTATCCCTTTGAAGGAGGATTCTATCCCTTCATACTTGGAACAGAAAACCTCCTCTTTTCCACTATAAAAAGAGGCATTGGGTAACCTCAAAGGGAGTTCAAGCTTTAGGATATTTGAGGCTAAATGCTGTTGAGATTCAAACTCTGTTAATTAAGACTTTCTGTGAGGAGAGATTACATACCTCTTTTGGTCTTGGTTGAAAGAGTGAAAAATCTTATCAAAGTAGAAGATATTCCTACTTTGGACCCCAGGAAGACCTGCATGACATCAAGGCACAGGTTGTAAAGGTTTTCTTTCATTTGAAGTTAATACAAATATACTCATTTTTCTCAATAAGCTGTCTATTCATGGTTTATTTCATAGATTCCTTGATCACTATGATAAGTATGGTTTATAATAACGTCTATACAGGTGCTATGTAATCTTTTGCTTTTTTGTGACTGCAGGTTTATGAAGAACACTCCTTCAAGTGCACGAGGGATGATAACAATTTCAAACAAGCGTTGGAAATAAGGTAGGCCTTGCACCTATATAGAATTTTTATGAATCTTATATGCTTAGAGAGAAATTAGTATAATTGGTTGTTTGTTGCTAGTTACTTTTAGTACTAGAGAGATCGGTCTTGTCCGCAAGATGGATTAATCTACACAACAGGATGGAAGTGCGATATGTGATATGTGATATCGCAATTCGCAATATCGGAAAGTTGGAGGAGTAGCGGAAGTGTTGTTCGGGAGCATGAGTTAAATACGATATGCGATGGGGATAGAAACTATGAAATGTGATTTGCGATAGGGATGACGTGGCAGAGTGCTACAGTAATGTCACAATCGGTGGTTGGGAGAGGCAAGTGTTAACGAAGCATGAGGAAAATGCGATATGTGATGGGAATAGAAACTGTGAAATGCAATTTGTTATAGGGATGACGTGGTGGAGTGCTACGGTAATGTTGCAATTAGCGTTTGGAGGCAGAAAGTATTAACGGAAACCATTAGAAAATCTGATTTTTGATAGAGCGAAGTACGGTAGTGAGAGTTTCGAGGAGCAAGGGTGGAGGTCGAATTATAATACATTTGTAATTGTTTTTGGGAATGAGAAGGGTAGCGGCTGCAAAATAAAAGAGGAAAATGAGGGAATTGAGGGCATAACATCTGTGCTCATGTTGTGAAGATATAGATGGAAAATGAAGTGGTAAGGCACCACGGAGCTGCTTTGGGACTTTAACACTAATTCCTGCAATCAACCCTACTAACTTATGCACAAAGAAACAAACAAATGCGTGAAAATAAAATACAAAAGGAAGGCTGAAAATGGTAATGCCACTCTACTCTAATCTCAGAAAAAGTGAACAGAAATCAATTTTTGGGTCAGTGGGAAGGTTCACCCTCCTCGAGATCTATTTACAGAGATGAGAAGGGAGGTCTTGATCCACAGCTTTTAGAGTTTTCTCCTCCATTCTATTACTCATAAGCAAATGAAACCTACAACAACACACTGAAAGATAAAACTAAGCAGTGATGAGACTATCAGAAA
This sequence comes from Pinus albicaulis, assembly GCA_034641835.2. Taxonomy (NCBI): domain Eukaryota; kingdom Viridiplantae; phylum Streptophyta; class Pinopsida; order Pinales; family Pinaceae; genus Pinus; species Pinus albicaulis. The sequence continues at coordinate 1,342,640,218 of CM076581.1, read as the reverse complement.
TAGAGCTAACTGAGTGGTAGAAAGCAAAGAACAAGTATAGCAGAGAGGTTGAGGCACATGGATTGGGCCCTAACCCACATGCCTAGATCTCTGAAACTTAAATCAGTAAAATGAAATATGTCTGCTCATTTCATGAAATAATAGTCTCGTACATTTCTCAAAGTTTAATCGTTGAGTTCAATAATCAAAAGCTCAGTAGCTTGCATCAAAGTTCCCAATAGAATCGAATCCTTCCTAGCTCTATATCTACTCTATTTATTGTACAGGGAAGCTACCAACAGCTCCCTTGAAAATATTGATTGAGTCCACTTGACTCCAAGTAAACATATATTGAGTGCACTTTGGTATTTGAGTTTCTTGGCTGCCTCTGGAATTCAAATTGTTGGAGAGAATCCTTGGCGATCCTTTGGCTACCTTCGAGAGTTGAGGGTGGACAATCCTCCTATAATTTCTCTTTGTTTTCTCCTTCAATTCTTTATGATAAAATATTAAAAAATAATGCCAATTACTCATAATTTTTTGCACTCAACCTCATATTAGGCACTCAGAGTATGTTAGCCTTAATCACCACCTATACTAGCATCATAAAACCAAATAACAAAAAAAATGAAAAAAATATATATTTAAGAAGGAAAAAAGGTGACCATTAACCCCTCAAAATATTTCTAATGATGGAGCTCATCAATCCTTATCCATAATCACTATATGGAGGCTCTCGAGCCAATGGCTCTGCACCACTAGCTCGTAGATCTCGAACGGCCTAAACGGCCATCGCCATGCACCAAATGATGCCTCGCCACTCTGAGGGAAGACCCAAACACTCATCTCTATACCAATATTCTATCTCATGCCACCCGCACTTTGATACCCTGGTCAATACCACATTACATCGGCAACGAAGGTCCTCTAACAGAGCATCATTATCTGGTCTTTGGTGTGACATCAATCCACCCTAATCTATAGCCTCAGACGTTGTGGCTTGTCTTGCATATCCTTCTGGTTTTATTGGTGCTATATCTGCATACCATAAGTTAAGAATCAATACCATATACATATTCTAAAAAAATTACATGCAACTAGCATAACAGACCCCACGCTCATCCCGACAGAAGTGGCAAGTTAGGATCACCCTGAAATTTCATACCACTGTATGGATAGTCATCTATGTAGAGTGGCATTTTTTCCCAATGAGCGAAAAAATCTATTTGGAACACTCATCTGACTCCCCCTCCTTCACCTCATCGTAGTAGATGCCCCCAGCAGTGTGTCCTGGGCTCCTCTGGGCCCCCATCTCAGATCTGTACATGTGGATGGATGGTTGAGATTTTCTCAAAGAAGAAGGAGCATAAAATTGTCCTAGCTAAACAGTTGTCATTGACCCATCACCTCCATAGTGTCAAATTTCATTTCAATAATGACAACATCATCTAGGCCCACCCATATTAGGTCCCTCTCAAAACACTCTCTACCAACATCATCTCCTGCCTAGTTAGATGATGGAACGCTTGGCTTCCCAAGATCTGTAACACTGTTGTGGCTACATTCCATGTCTCTAAGTGCTCCAGGTCCCCAATCGGGATGGTCATGCCCTTTACACCACCACCCAGTCGGCGATGGCGCTACACAAACTCTCTTATATTCCTCCCACGATGAAAAATTGGCTATATATCCCATACCACCCCCAAGGGGGGTCTTCTGATCACAAAATATATGTCCTGTATTGTGAGCTCGATCTTGTGCCCCTGCACTATAAAATCCTCCTGGTCTAGATCCCAATAGCTCAAAATACTCGATAGTAAGGGCTCACCTACCATCATCAGTGGGTTCTCCAACAACTTGAGAGCCCCATAACGAGCTAATGCTCCTCTCACTGCCTGGTTCCCCTGAATCTCAATCCAAAGAGTATCCAAGTCTCATTCACTCCAATCAATCTTTGCCTCTTCCATACCTGCGAGCACCATAATGTTTTTTAGTTGAGAGATAAAGATACACATAAAACCAACTTTTTCTCAGCCTTCAGCAGGCTAACATACCATTCCATTCTTTCAGTCCAGAATGCAAATTTTCCCTCAAATATGCAATATCATACTTTTTTGGCCCACATCTATGATCGAGAGCGCAAAATGGGCCCAAAAAACTATGATCCGACTGTAAGGATGGATAGTGAGACCCTAATCTAAAAATACAATCTGATGGAAATGCAGAATAAGGTTAGGCTCCCTACCTCCAATTGATGGATCCTGATTCCAATAGTTGATTTTTCCACTATGATCTCCAAAATATTTCAGACCTTATCCTCCTGTCCAAATTCACTAGAACTCACTTAGCAAATGAATTAAAATTGGAAGAAAAACACCCTTTTAGAGGAAAAACCTTACTTTTTCCATCGCCTATTGTGACCAAACCATAGCTCAGTTTGAAGAACCATCAGCACCATTGGAAATCTCTCGTCGATTACTATAATGGGTCTTTCTTTGTTTTTGGTAATTTGACACTTCATCTAGAAGCCATTTTTCCGTGAAGTTTCACTTTGCCACAAATGCAAACTGAATTTCTTCATATCGCTCTTACTTCGGTACCACTTTACCTTGTTACTTGTCACATGATGTGTTGATTTTATTCATGGGTAACCATTATTTACTCATGCTTTTAGGGTCCCTCTGGACCTATCCTGTGTGGCAGCATCATCGAGTCACCCCTTTTTAGAGCATCCAAGTTGAGTCACCTTCGCATTTTTGGAGTATGTCCTGAGTCCCATTATCTTGTGTTATAGTATTTCATCCATATTTGCATCTCATTCATCTTGTGTTTCCCATTTTTGGCATCCATCTATGGTGTCCATAATCATCCCCTCTAGAATCGAAATAGTCATTGTTAGGTCAACCATGCATTTTATGCTCTGAAAAGGGAAATTTCCAGTCCACCTCTCAATTTCTCACCTTCCATCATTATCCCTAGTGGTGTCAGTCCATCAGTCACTCTACTATGATCCCCTGCGCCTTAATTGAGGATTCCTTATTTCCTCAGTTATGGAAGGCCCTATTCTTTCAACCTCAACACATTCATTCCAAAAGAATGGTCTAGAGGGTGGTGTACCCTTGGTTCCAGATTTCATCATTGTTTGATACCTTGAATCAAGAAAAGGGAGTCATCATTGCCCTTTGACTTGGTTGTTTCTTTTATGCTCGACCCTAGTTCATTATCGCACGATTGATATTCGTACACTTGGTAATCCGTTGTTCCAGCAGATTGTACCAGTGATTCCTGGGTATGTGTGAGATGTTCCAGACCTCATGAGGGGGTGGCCCTTTAGGTAGCACCCCACATGCCCGGATGACCTCAGATTATTCTCTAGCCTTAGATGAAGTTCCGCATATTTTATGAGTTTGGTTCCAGCCGCTTGCGACTCCCACAACATGCATGTCTCATTCATATGATCCATTCAGATTTTTAGAGGCCTTTCCTGTTCAACAGGGCTTCTTTAGTTGTGGTCCCCCCTCCCCATGTTAGTTGGAGGGGCATTATGTATCATCTACTTATATGTTATTGTATTTAAGTCCTCGCCTCTCTTTTTATAGACACATTATGTATATGGGATTCATTGTATTATTTTTGGACCATTGATGTCAGCATGCCATGTATCATGTATCATTGCGCCGAGAGGCGCATTCTACAACCCAGTATGACCCCGATGTGTAAGTATGTCGGAAGCCAAAAAAAAATGTCGGCTTGAACAATAGTTTACATAAACATATAAATGAACAATTAAAAATTTATTAAAAATTAATTTAAAGGATATAAACTTAAAATATGAAGACTAACACTCAAAAAAGAGATATGGTAAATACGTAAAAATATAAATAAACCATAGGTATGGTAAATAAATAAAACCGATTTTTATATTTACTCAATAAACCACTTTATATTTACAAAAACTCAAAAACAGGTGTTATTTAGGTGAAGTCCCTGGGACAAATTATTAAAGCACACCATGTCCTGAAACAGACACAGAGACAATTACAATGTCAAGAAAATTTCTATAGCCAAAGTGAATATATTGTAAAAATAAAAAAGAAGTGTTAAAGATAAAAGAAGTAAAGACAGTAAATAATAAAAGAGTATCAAACACGAATAAATGGTATCTAAACATAGCAGGAAGTATGAGGTCAAATCCCAGACTAAAATATGAATACATGCTAAAAACATTCTTAACCCTAACATTAATATTAAAATATTAATATTATTAAATTTAATATGTTTAGATTAATACAATATTAGATTTATTATATTGTAATATATATTAATATATCATGATATATGATAGAGGTGGAGAAATAGGGGGAGTGACAAGGGAGATATGGAGATAAATTGAAGGAGAAGGGAGAAGAGGAATGAAGAGAGAGAGAGTGAGAAGAGTGAGAGAGTTAGAGAAGGGTAAGAGAGGGAGAGGGAGACATAAATATGGAGGTGGGAGAGAGATAAAGAGAGAGGGAGGGAGAAGGAGAGAGAATTGGAGGGTAGAGAGTGAGAGAGGGAGAAAGAAGGGGGAAGGTAGAGGGAGGTAGGAGAGAAAGGGAGAGAGAGATAAAGGATGAGAGGTGTAGGAGAGAAGGAGGGATAGAGAGATGGAGCTAGAGGCAGAGCGAGGAAAGGAAGAAGAAATACATAGAGATGGAGTGACAAGGGAGATATGGAGAGACAGTGTGTATGCTAATGGGTGGGACAAAGATACATAGGAGTGATGGAGACAAGGGGGAGAGAAGGAGAAAGAAGAAGTGATGGAGACAAGGGGGGAGAGAAGGATAAATGGATAGAAATAGTAAAATAGTTGGAGAGTGAGATAGAGTGATGGGGGAAGAGAGAGGATTGGAGGACAGAGAGAGAGAAAGAAAGAGAGTTGGGGGTTCAAATAGAAGGAGGTGAGAGAGGAAGAGAGTGATGGGGGAAGAGAGGATTGTAGGAGAGAGAGAGAGAGAGAGATGGGGGAAGAGAAAGGGAGGTAGGAGATAAAAGGAGAGAGAGGAAGGAAAAGGGAGGGGACTTGAAAGAGAGGAGGAGAGAGGGGATGAGAGAGGGAGGAATATAAATATGGATTTGGAGGGGGATAGAGGGAGGGATTGAGAGATGGAGAGAGAAAGAGATGGGGGAAGAGAAAGGGAGAGAGAGGAAGGAAAGGAGAGGGGACTTGAAAGAGAGTAGGAGAGAGGGAGGGATAGAAATATGGATTTGGAGGGGGAGAGAGGGAGGGATTGAGAGATGGAGCTGGATGAGGAGAGAGGGAGGGAAGAATAAATACATGGAGAGTGACTAGTGGAGAGAGAGGGGGAGTGACAAGGGAGAGATGAAGAGGGAGTGTGTATGTTTTGGGGTGAGATAAAGAGACAAATAAGGAGTTGTGGAGAGAAGGGGGAAGAGAAGGAGAGAGAGAGGCCTATGGTAACAAAGTTGGAAGGTGAAGATAGAGAGAGAGGGGGGGGGAGAGAAAGGAAGAGAGAGTGTGAAGAGAGGTATGGAAAGAGATATGAAGATGAAGAAGGAGAGAGGGGGAGGTAAGAATAAAGACATAGAGGGTGAAAGGTGGAGAGAGAGAGAGAGGGAGTGATAAATAAGATGGAGAGAGAGGGAGAAATGGTAGCAGGAAGGAAGAGAGATAGAAGCAATAGAGAGAGAGAGAGAGAGGAGGAGGAGGGAGTGATAGATAGATAGATAGATTGGAGAAAGAGAGTTTATGTTTTGGAGTTGATATTTAAAATGGTTATGTTAATATTAGATGTATTTACATATTATTGATAAAATTAAGCATATGTTCCTCATATTATCGATAGATTTTCCTTGGTCGCACACGACTGAAACCAACCTAGATCCATCTTAACTCCGGATCTATCAAGCATCGAGAGGGATCAAATCTCTCGAGGTGAAAACCTTTCCTCAAGTTTTTCACTCAAAAAAGAGGTTTTCACCTCGAGAGATTTGATCCCTCTCGACGCTTGATAGATCCGGAGTTAAGATGGATCTAGGCTGGTGTACTTTGTAGCTCAGTCACACATTGTTGGGATCATCATTATTTTTGTACCTAGTTATCTTGGCAAGTATGGGTATGCCTCCCTCGCCTCTTTGAGGTCATGTTGTAATATTCCTAATTAGCCCAAGCTAATAGGAATATTTAAATTTTGTTTTATTTTCCATTTATGAATAAATGACTAATGGAGGACATGTAAAACTCCTTAGATCAGTGAAAAAATCAATGCTCAATGTAAACAAAGCTATATCTGAGCCATTTACATAAAATACACTTGGAGGTGTGAAAGGGGTTTAAGATATGAGACTGGGTCAACCTTGACCAAATCTACAACGTTGTCTAGATTCAATGTATCTCATAAAGGGACAGTGCAGTTCTAGAAGGAGGACCTCATGTGAAAGGGGTTAAGTGATTCAAGGTGGTTTAGGGTTTGGGCAAGCCCTCATCTTATAAAAGGAAGGAGAAGGCTTAAGAGGAGGTTGTTAAATGTATTATGATTTTGGAGAATTATGTCTGCTTAGACAAATTCTAGTTCTCTGGGCTTTTTAGCAAGAGACTAGTGAGGATCTCCTGTGAGGGTTCTCCATCCTTCCATTGAGTAGCTCTTGGAGGGTTTGTGCTTCTTCTCCACTATCTGGCATATGGCCAAGCTCCATCTCTTTTTGGCAGCATAAATACAGTGAGGGTTTCATTTTCTAAGTGAGATGTAGCAAGTGGAACTCTAGATCTGCAAAGATATTGGAACCTCTTCTCAGTGAGTGTGTATTTTAACCTCCTGGAAGAGTGCATCCATAGCTTGTGCTTCAGTATCAGATCTTGGCATCAGGCCAAAGTGTATATTATCATAAACAACGTAGTTTCTCTCCCTGATCTATGTAATTCTTTAAGAGCAGAGTTGTAGGGGTTTGGAATTCACTTGGAGGAGAGATCTCTAGTGGAAAGGATCCTTCCTTTCACTGTGGTGATCCATGGATTGGCCAACCAATCCATGTACCCTTTAGATATGATTTAATTGCTGATGTATTTACTGAAAAATTTCTAAATACTGCTACAGAATTGTGACTTAGATCTCAGATCTACTCACTATTGTTGATCATTTGCTGAGATCCCCAAGGGGAGTGTATTCTAAAGTCTCTTTTGTATACAGATCTGCAATAGATCTACCATTTTGTATGCATATCTATTATAGATCTTAAATATAATAAAAATAAGCTTCAACCTCCTGAAATTTACGCTGATAAGCTTTTCTGGTTCAATATACTGTTACAACACCTATTTGAGGCTTGTAATCATTGTAAATGCATGTATTTCTCTTATATATTGCTCAGGCCATAGAATAGGCTTTATTTCCTATTTCTCACACTCTATTACAACTTTTATCTTCAGAAATTACGCTATCCATGCTTCAGTAAAATTCTACATACTTCAAGTCATGGGGAATCAGGGTTTTTAAGCCTAGTCGGGATTGGAGGAACTGTTTAACATAGCTAGGATCATTTTTTTGGGATGAAATTTTATATGGGAGTCTTAAATTACCTAAGAAAAAATAAACTACCACCATTTCCCTTTTTTTTACGCTGATTGCTGAATACACCCATTTTAGGGCATAAATCACCGCTTTTCCCCATCCTTTGTTAGTAGAATTAATATTATTCTTGCTTATGTACCTAAAATTTATTCTAAGGTGTTTATAAACACATTTTAGAGTTATTATCTTGCTGATACTCCAATATTGTGTTTTATACTGCTGCAGCCCTTCATTGGGAAATTTTCTGAAGACAACTAGGTGTGGGAGATCTGTTTAACCCACCTAGAGTGATTTATTTTGAGCATCCTATTGGATTTAGGTCTTATATACTCTGATATAAGGGATCCAAGGGTTGGTATTGGTTGCTGAAGCACACATTCCTGAAAAATGTGTTTTTCAGGCCTGTTTTGCTAAGCAATCCAGATTTGGAATATTACAGTGGTATCAAAGCATGATCTCTAGCTCAGCCTGTGAGATAAAAATATCAGAAGCATCAATAGAAGAAGTAGGGATCAATATGGTAAGAATTATGGAAGAGGAGATCTCCTTACTTCTCTTTCAAACTATGAAAGGCATTGAAGAAAATCTTAAACAGATGGAGGAAGAAAGATGCAAGGAAACTCCTAGAGGGTTTCAAAGAGAAGAAAGATGCAGTGAGATCCAGAAACCAGAGATTAGAAAGCTGGAGAAGATGATATTTTCCTCATCATGTTTCAGATCCATGAAGGACCTCCCCAAGGAGGATGAGCAGATAGAAGAGGAAGGCCCCTGCACTTCCTATTCTCATCAAGGAGACAAAGAAAGAAGAAGGAGAAAGAATCCATATTTTGGAGGAAAGAAGGAGGAGAAGCTCTCAAAGATTCTTCCTAGATCTGAAAATAACATCAGTGAATATCTCAAGAATATCAGGAGGGAGATGTATAGAGAATCTCCAAATAAGTTTGAATATGCATCAAACTCTAGATTTTCACACAGTGAGTGTGAGCATGCAGCCACACACTATGATGTACAGTGTAGTCAGAAGCTTAGATCTGCCATGAGGAAGATGGGGGAGAAAGAAGAAATGACTAGGAGGAAAACTCTTAGTGATTTCTTGAAAGAAGAAGAGTCTCAAGTCCTAAAACTCAGAAATCAGTTCTGTTTTTCAGAGTATTGCAAGGCCAAGGTGAAGAGAAGAAAGTAGAGTGATAGATTTAATCTATCTACCTTTGAAGGATCACCTACAAGATCAGCCAAAGAATGAGTGGAAGAGCTAGACACCTTCCTGCAACTGCACCAAGTCCCTGAAGAATAAGCCATTAGAGTTGCAACACTTCACTTGAAAGGTAAGGCCTATGCCTGGTGGAAATTTGAGTTCCTTCCTTTCAAAAATGTAAATACTTCATCTTACATAAGTTTCACTAAGGCATTAGTGAAAAAGTTTTATAAGAGAGTTCATGGGACACCTATGGTGAAGTTAAATGAGAAGACTCAAATAGAAGCCCTGCATAAAAACGCAAATCCATTTCAGAGGCCCATGGAAGAGACTGAAAACCTGCATCATGCCTTGTTAGAGGGAAGATTTCCCTCCCACACCTTTGAAAAAAAGAACAGAGAGATCTCTTCTTCAAAGGTGGGTCCTATCATTGGGAGGTTGCCCAATTCTGTTGCAAAGATTAAGGGAAACAATGATGCAAAATATAGACTTGATCTAGCACCTCAAGCAGAGGAAGGAGGAGCTTTTGCTCCAGCAAGAGGGATTCTTGTGGCATGGAAAGAAAATCCCCAAGATCTCATGTATGGAGATTGTTGTCGACAGATGTTGTCTCTCCTAGAGATAGCCTAGAGTTGCATAGACCAGTGCCTAGGACATCTTATCATAGCAAGGAACATATAATAAAACTTGGGTGTCAATCTAAAGGCTGTCCTGCTATCTCTTGTAAACAAGGAAATTGATTTAAATGGGACCAGAACTTACAGAAACTGCCACAAGGAAATTAATGTTGCAGAGACAAGATGCAAAGCTCCAATATAAAAGCACCAGACAATTAAGAGACAATTTACTGTAAAGAGGGCCGATTCAAGTAATATGCCACATAAATCAAATATCAAAAGGTGTATGCGATGAAAGAAATATAAGAAGATATTAATTATCTTTGGGTTGATACCCAGATACACAACAGAACCATATATGGGATTATCAATCTAAGAATCCATACATGAAAATGGCGTTTTAAAAGCACCCTCCCAAAGCAACTAATATAGCAGAAAGATGGATGAAATGAACATGAAACAGTATATCATGCCTGAGACATATTTAAAGCGCTTGACTGATCCAAGCATGGGTATCAACTAGGATAAATCCTTACCTAAAATCAGTGAGCCACTCGCATTCCAGTACATGATACGAGAAGATGGACAAAATGAAATGTTGTATTAAAAACATAAGAGAAGGTTACATACTGTGAAATATCAAAGACTAGAATCCTCTAAAACAGATAGAACTCCTCCTCACTGAGACCCTATGGGCTCTGAGCCTATATACAAGAACTTTTACAAAATGTATACAATAAGCCCTTCACTGCACAATTTTATGATAAAGATCTGGAACCTTTACAATGTCTTTCTTCTCGGTTTTTATAGGAGAAAACCCGAAGACTCTAGAGAATAAGGTAGGTGAAAACATTTAATTGTTTTATTAAAGCAAAATGGTGAAAACATTCGCACCCATACTATTTGATGGCTATGAAATGTTGAATGTACTTGACAATCTTCTTGCAGAAATAAATGCACTGAGTAGAAAATCTCCTCAGGAACCCAGTATAGAGATACATCCACCTAAACATTCTGTCCTTTCCTGAAGAAAATCCGGCTGAAATAAAACCTTGAAAGCATTTCCTTTTGTGCTTTGTACTCTCTGTCTTCCAACTTTGAATTGGAATTTAAATTCTTCAATGCCGGACACTGCATTCCTTGATTTTTCATTGATATTTCTTTGCTACTCCATTATTTTCTCCATCTACTTGATCTGTGTTTTGAATGGCTCCGGAGGGTTTGATAGATTTACATCCTGCTTCATTAATGAAAGCCATGTCTCAGCAACTACCCAGGGCTTTTCTTCATAAATTCTGCCTTCGCAAGCTGATCCCTCGGTGCGTCTTCGATTTCTGTAATGGAGGTGATAATTAACTGGCAATTTTTCCATCGCTGCAAACCTGCAAAACCCACAAATTCGTCAGGAGAAAAAATGCATGGGGATGGCAGTGCAATGGAGATGACTTGGGTGACAGGGCGATGCGATGAAATAGTGAAAGAAGGCAGGGTGGTGGTGAAAACACAGTGAAACTATGGTGAGCAGACTAGGCAGAGGTTCCTATCGTAAAACGCTAAAATATGACATATAAACGAAATATATGAATGGTGGTGGGGAAATATGATAAATGCATGTGATGACGACGTGGAGGAGAACCGAGTCAATGGGTGGTCATGCATATGATCTGGGCCATACGATTTCCAAACAACATCGACGGTTGGAATTGCGCTGGAAGGTGATAGACTGCGGGCCCGGAGCACTGTTCACTTAGATTAATGTCTGTGCAGCTTCAAAATGTGACAACCGTCGGATGTGGACCCCAAGATCGGACGGCTAGCCAAGATATCGCTGCGCGTCTTTGGTTGAATATTAACGCGCGATGGAGGGTGGTATTGAAGTCGTACACTGGGACGTGTGGCATGTGCTGAATGGAATCGCTGCGATTGGAAGAATACCACCTGCCTTGGATAAGTGGTGCGATGAAAACAGGCCTGGTTTTTGAGCAGAGGACGCGGGGCAAGGACCACAAGAGCAATGGGGTTGTGGTGTGTTGATTTGTGTTTGATCGGATGGCTCAAAACATGCTCGATAGCCTTATATGGTAAATGCCTTTTGACTTGGCACAGGGTTTCAGGATTGGGTCATGTGGAAAAAGGAGGTGTAGAGACTAAGGCCGAAGGGTGCTAAGCCCAATATATTTTCAGATATGAATTCTCACCCTTTTAGAATGCGATTTTGAAACCAAGAGAGGGCAACGATAGGCATCTAATGAACTTTGCAAGCCAGGGTGAGGGAACTGGATGATTCGAACCAGACTGCCTGCGGAAATTTTAATAAGGGAATGATCATGGTCAACATTGGCCCCACCTGGGGATGGCACGTTCATCCCTGGACGTGTCGAGAACTGCGCAGAACTCCTGATTATGGTCTATGTAAACTCTGTTCTACGACCCCTCTGCATTTCTCTTGATAATTCGTCAACTTACCCACCTTATTCAAACAAAAATTTAAACAGAACTTATATACAATATGGTACATCAGGCCCTTTCTGCCCGAATCAAAATTGGAAGTAAGGTTTAAGGAATTGACCATTCACAGGGACGTCCAGTAAGTCACCCTGTAAATTCTCCAATATGACAGTATTGTTATCCCCCTTCTCTACGATTTTGAAAGGACCGAACCAAAGGGGGTCGAATTTACCATGTTTTTCTTTTTCGGCTCTTCGTACATCCCATCTGAGCGCTAGATATCCAATCTACAATTTCCTGTATTTTGCATGTTGATCAAATATGTGTTTCATTTTCTCTTGATATTTAGCTAATCTCTGATTCACCTGGCTCCGTGTTTCTTCTAATTCTACCAACTGATTGATTCTCCTGATCATATCATCAGGCTCTTCCTGACTTTCCTGCATGAAACGTGCCACTGGTAAGGCTAGATACACAGGAAATACTGCTGCTCGTCCATATACCAATTCATAGGGAGATTTCCCAGTTGCTCTCTTGCTAGTGATTCTATTAGCCCATAGAGCAAATTTCAATTGGGAATCCCAATTTTTTTTATTCTCATTTATAGTTTTCTTCAAGGCCCTCACTAGGGTTTTGTTTGAGGACTCTGCCAAGACATTCCCCTGTGGATAGTAAGCTATAGAGTGACTTAGTGCAATATTATACTGCTGGCAGAAATTCACAAATTTTGCAGATTTGAAGGCCTGTGCGTTATCAGTCACTATTCTAGCAGGGAAGCCAAACCTGGATATGATGTTTTCTTCCATGAACTTTATGATGACAGTGTCAATAGAATTCCTTGTAGGTATGGCTTCCACCCATTTTGTAAAATAATCTGTGGCAGTCAATATCCACCTATGTTGGCCACTTGAGGGTGGATGTATCTCACCTATAAAATCTATTCCCCATTGTTGAAAAGGCTCATTCACATGAACTAGAATCAGGGGCAGAGCTGCCAACTTCTGTCTCTCAGCAAATTTCTGACACTTATCACATGCTCTGACCCAAGTAAAAAAATCTCCAAATAATTTTGGCCAGTAGAAATCGGGCTTCAGGATTTTATGAGCTGTAGCCCTCCAGCTATAATGTCCTCCGCAGATTCCCTCATGAAATTCCACCATTATACTCTCTGTTTCTTCCTCTGTGAGGCATAGGAGTAGGATTCCAGAAGGATCTCTCCAATATAGCTTCCCATTAGCAACTATGTACTTTTGTGATTTCAGTCTTAAAGCCCTGTATTTTTCTTTATCACAACTTGGAGGACAGTTGAGTGTCAAAAGATATTCAACTATTTCTTTGTACCATGGACTAGTAAGATATTTTATATGTGCTTTTTGAGTGGCTACCTCCAGTCCTTGCTGTTCTTTTTCATTCTCAGACTCCCCACTTGCTATCATGGTCAAATTTATTCCCAGAGCCTGATAGTTTGATTCAGATAAGATTTTAGCAAGTCCCTGTCCTTTGATCAGCTTGGTATGGCGGATATCTAGGTCATACTCCTGTATTTTAGCAATCCTCCTTCCCCTTTTTCCTTCACTGTCTCCCTGAACAAGGATATCCTTAACAGCTGCTATAGGGACAAATGCAGTGATGTGAGACTGCAAAATATACATGCGAAAATCTTTGAGGGATTTTACCAAGGCATAGGCCTGCTTCTCCAATATATTATATTTCAGTTCTGCATCATGGAGCACCTGACTGAAAAAGGCAATAGGCTGCTCATATCCTTCTTCATTTTTCTGTAATAACACTCCAGCTATTGTATGTGGTGATGCAAAGGAAAAGATTATAAAAGGCTTTGCATAATCTGGTCCAGCTAACACAGGAGCTTCAGAAAGTGCCTGTTTTATCCTGATGAATGCCTCTCTAGATTCCTGGGACCATTTTACTTCATTATTCTTTTTCAGCATATCATTTATATGCCTAAGTATCTCAGCATAGTTAGGAATAAACCTTCTCAGAAAATTGATTCGACCTAGGAACACCTGCACTTCTTTCTTATTCCCGAGGAGAGAAATACCATTTATAACTTCCACTCTTTTAGGATCTATCCTTACCCCATCTTTAGTTACAATATGCCCCAAAATTTTGCCTTCCTCTAATGCAAATAAAGACTTTTGTGGATTAAGAGAAAGGCCATACCTTCTGCATTTTTCAAAAGTTCTTCGTAAATGCTCAATGTGTTCAGCATCATTTTTTGAAAACACTGTAATATCATCAAGGTACACCACCAGAAACTTATCTTGCTCCCCAAAAAAATCAATGTCCATGGCCCTCTGAAAAGTGGCCCCTGCATTAATCAATCCAAAAGGCATCCTGGCATACATAAATGTACCCCATGGTGTGATGAAAGTAGTCTTATTCTGATCTTCTGGAAGTACAGCCACCTGGTTATAACCAGAGAAACCATCCATCATTGACATCCTAGAAGCTCCAACCACTTTTTGCAGGATGTGATCCATCTTTGGCAGTGGATAATTATCTTTTAAGGATGCCCTGTTTAAATTTCTGAAATCTACACACAGCCTTATTTCTCCATTCTTCTTTCGGACAGGGACCAGATTTGCCACCCATTCAGAGTACCTCAGTGGCATAATTATTTTGGCCTTTAGCAGCTTCTTAATCTCTTTCTCAATGGAAGGGAGCAACAGAGAATTTATCTGTCTAAGCTTCTGCTTATGAGGCTTTGCATTTCCCTTTAGAGGGATTTTGTGCTGCATTATACTGATGTCAAAAATTTTTAGGTCCTGATAGGACCATGCAAACACATCTCTGTAAGACTTAAATAATTTCAGGTACTCCTTCTTGTATTCTTCTGGAACCTTCTTGGATAATTTGACAATTTTGGGATCATCATTAGTTCCCAGATTCAAATCTTCCACTTGATCTTCCTCCACCACTTTACTAGGCTGCAATGGGACATCATTCTTATCAAATAGTCTTTCTAGGGGGACCAGGCCTCTAGGGATAACATTTCCTTTCAGCTGAAACACTTTACTTCCTGCCATTTTCTCTTCCCACTTATTTTATGAAATATCTTCAGCCTCTTCTTCTTCACAATCATCAATCTCCATATTAGAGAATTCTCCCACTGTTTCCAGAAATCTCTTAATTTGTTCCTCATCTTCAAATACCTGCCAGTGCTTGATATTATCTGGGATAGATGGCCTATAACATACCTCGATTTCATACCTCAGGAGAGGATTCTGAGGAGGATGAAATGTACTGGCAGCTACAGCAAGAGAATCTGCCATTCTGTTCTGTTCTCGGGGCATGAACTAAATATTAAATGCTGAGAAGAAGTTCTCCACCATGTCCCAAACTTCATTCCTGTAAGCCCTCAACCGAGGATGTTTGGTTTGACATTGAATCCTGACCTGTCTGACCACCAACTCAGAATCTCCCAGAACTTTTAAACATTGTATACCCATGCTCCTGGCTGTTTGCAATCCCAACAACAGTGCTTCATATTCAACTACATTATTAGTAACCTCGTATTCCAATTTTAAAGACAGTGGGACCCAACTACCTGTAGGAGAAATTAATAGTACTCCTGCTCCATTACCTTCTTTAGAATTTGCTCCATCAAAATGTAAAGTCCATATTCCTGCTTCATGGTTCTCTGAAGGCTGCTCAGTTTTGATTTGACAGAATGATGGCTCATGAGCATAGTCTTGATCTTCTTCTAGCATTAAGCATGAAAAATCTCCTTCCTTACTGTAGACTGGGGAGTTAACAGAGCCATCAGCCTTTGTAACCATCTTGAAAAATCTGGTTTCTTTGTATAACTTCCTCTCCTGGCCACCAAAAATTGGAATAGTGGCATATGTTAAGTCTAATTTGAGTGACCCACCAATATTTGTTCCCCAAGACCTTGACAACAGCATGCCAAAGCGGGCTGGGATGTCAGCCACCACAATGTCCATTACTATACTTTTTGTGGGAATTTGGGCCAAATTGACCACTAAATCTTTAATCATTCCCAAGCATTTAAATCTTTTGGAATCAAATGAATATAGGTCTTTATATGGGCGAGTGATTTGTAGTCCTAGTTGTTCCATGACTGATAGAGGCATAAGATTATGGGAAGCTCCAGAATCTAGCATACAGTTGTGTAATAGAAAGTCATGAATCACTAGAGACACATAAAAGGGAGGAGTAGAGGGATCTATCTCCTCGACATGTGGGCCAAAAACAACCATGGGTCTTTCTTCTTGGAGGTTAAGACTATCTGGAATTATTGGTGCTTCAGGAGGAAACAATAAAGAAGTAACTTGAGATTGATATGTAGGTTGTTTCAACAGCTCAGTTAAGGGGACCGGGATTTTGACTTTCTCAAGTTCCTTTTTCAAATTAAAAGCAGGAGGGGACTTTTCTATTACAACTTATTTTGATTCTTTATTTTTAGCTGAGGATTTAACTTCTTTTGGTACAACTTTCTCATTAGGGGGAGTGGCTACTTTTGAAGAAGAAGGAATTTGATCATTGGATTGCAAAGGTTTGTTTAGAGGGCTCTTACCTTTGTCTGTGGCTTTCTACATTGTTGACTCCTTTTGAGTGGATACTTCCTTATGAAGTGGCTCCTCTTCCTATTCTTGAGTTCGAGTTCTCTTCCTGGAAGATCTGAGATCGTATCTTCTATTGAAATGTGCTTGCATGAAATCATTAAACTGTTTGCAATAAAGATCAATTTCTGCATCTTCTGTGTCTCTAATCTCTTCTTCTTCTTCGTGCAATGGACATTCTACTTCATCATTGTTTGAGAAAGCAAGGTTTGCATCTTGCAGTTCATAGGCAGCATCTTCAGCGGAGTCATCAGCTGGGCCTTCCAGGTATAATGGGTGTGGCACTTGATCCTGCTACTCCTTTGCTTCCCTTGGCAATATTTGCAGGGGTGGCTTTCTATACTGAGGATTGTAACCCCTATTTGGAGCATTCTAGAAGTTCTTGGAAGCTGAGTTCTTGGTCTCCAATTCAAGCTTGACCAGTTTATTAGAAAAATTCTTAATCATTTTGTTCATTTCTTCAATTTTGTCTGTATCCTTATCCTGATTAGAAGTAGATACTTCCTCTTTACCTCTTCTTTTGGTATCTTGTTTAGCTTTCTCTCTTAATTTTCTAGTGGAAGCAAAATTTTCTTCCAACTCAAGAGCATCTGACTGAGCATCAACTAGGGTGGCAGGCTTTCTTTCCCTGAGAGAGAAACCAAAATTTGAGTCAAAGGCTGCTATGAAAACAACTTTGGCAGCATTCTGATGAGGCTTCATATCGGCAAGAAGGTTTAGATATAACTTATCAAATCTCTTGATAAACTCTGACACCCCTTCATTATGTTTCTTCTTGAGTGTATTGAACTCAATAAGACACTGTCCATGATCTTTCTTTTCTCCCCATTTCCTGAGAAAGGTATTTTCCATATTGTCCAAAGTGGTTACGGAACGGTTTCCTAATTTTTTGAACCATTTCCTTGCTTCACCGTCCAGGGATTGCACAAATAGTCTTAAGACTACATCCAAATGTTCTACATTAAAGTTCTCTGCAAAAGAGCAAAAAGTTTCAAGATGTTTATGAGCATCAATTTCATTTTCCCCAGTGAATCTGGGCAAGATCTTCAAATAATTCTGTGGCATATCATTCAACACTTGAGGTAATGCCAGGGGAGCATATTTATTCAACAAAAAGGCTGGAACATTAGCCATTGGAGGAGGTGGGGGTTGTGCAACAATCTAGTGTACAAGTGAAGGAAGAGGCGGAGGTGGAGTATGGATAACAATAGGAATATACTGTACAGCAGCCTGAGGCGTAGATGGGAACAGTTCATGGTTAACAGTAGCTACTTCGGTGACTTCTTTAACCTCTTCTACCTTGGGAGTAGGGTGAGGATGAGCTTTAATTCTAGCACCTCCCCTGGGTGGGATATCTGAGTAATATTTTGTGTCTCCCACAGTGGAGTCGAGATTTTCTACTAGAACTTCTTGAGAAGAAGAAGATGGATAATCTTCTACGGAAAACTCAGGGATTTCCACACGAACTGATTTATTTTCTTTCCAACTTCTTGTATGTATTGTTAGCCATCAGTATTTTTTACATGTTAGTGATGACTATATCTTCAGCTGAGTTTTCTAGAAACTGATTTCCTTATGTCAATATGTCATCCAGAAAACCCTCCAAAACTTTTTTCGCCCTTCTACCTATTCAGTCCACCCCTGGCGAAATCAAAACCTCATGGTCACTAGCCTATCTAGCTTCAGCCTTCTTGATCTGCCCATCAGCTTTAAAAGGAAAATCCACATCTGTTTCAAAAGTCTCCCCTATGTTAGGAAGTGGCGCTTTAAGACATTTCAACTGGCAATCATCAAAGCTGCAAGCTCTCCATCTCTGCATTGTGCCTCCCATGACCGACTTTACTTTTGGTAAATGAAATTGACAAGGCACTTAAGTCTGCCACCACACCCTCAGATCTAATGACCGTATAAAACCCAATCACAAGCTGACTATTAGTTTTTTCATGTTGTTCTATGGTTTCTACAAAGGCAGAAAATATATTTTCATCTCATGGAGTAAATGTTGAGCTTGCGCTAGAGGGCTGTACTGCTTTAAAATGTATTATGAACCAGATGAAGTGAAAACAACATTCACCATTTGTGACCTGGCGCTTTAAGGGGCATTCAGAAAGTCACAGAAGAAAGGGACACCAATTGCCTAAAGAAATCGGATAAATTGTCATGCCCGAACCTCTCTATTTACAAGCAAGAGAATAGGCGCTTCTTCATCCACAGAGGCGTGGCCAGTGTCATTAGAAGATTGCAAAAATCCAGGTTTGACTTGAACTGAAACAAATGAAACAGGGACTCCAGGTTTTATGAATGTGACTGATGATCATAACAGGGATATAGTTGAAATATGCTAGCTCAAAGGAAAGGGGAGTTTGGTCTGATAAAGGAGCTCATTTCAAACTTGCAAATCATGTGAACTGTTGAAGCTTTAAAAAGCATGTCATCAGTAAACATTCCAATATTAAGTAGTCTGTTTTGTCCACAAGATCAAATGGAATAGATGCTGTTAACAAATGCCATTACACAGGCAGAAAGAAAGTTCTTGGTTTTTCAAAAAAGCACTGACCTTCATAGTCACAAAGGTTATTTGTCAAGTAATCTATCATGAGATGAACAAGCCAAATGATAAATATCTCAGTCACCCTTAGAACAGTGCAGAGGAACAGTGTCACTGTGGCTAGGGTTTCTTCTGAAATACAGTGATGCTTGCAAGTAAAGATGCCAAGATTGATGTTGTTCAAGTGGTTCACTTACCATCACATTCAGAGAAAGGCTGTGTCAAACAGAGTTGTTAAAAAGCCTTCAGATACCTTACCTGATGAAGAGCCTCCTCCATATATGAGCAGATGGCCAAAGCCATTGCAGGTTGTTGAAAACTGATGGGTCTAAAAAGTGCAATGGAAGGATACCAAAGAACTGAATAGAAGTCATTGCACAGGTAAGTGTTACTGTTTATAATGCCAAGGTATTGATTTCCCTTTTCAAAGAGCTATCTATCAGACTGTACCTGCAGTAGAAAAGAGAAAATATTGAATATATGTATGCCATTGATACCAAAAAGAAGGAAATTTTCCTTGAGGGAAAGGGTCAAGCAACAAACAATATCACATGCCAAAGAGGCGCTGTTCAAGAAAGCAGAGAATTATGTGATAAACGGAAACAACCAATAGATGGCACTTACAGTCCAGATGGAAACCTGTAAATCACCTAAGAACAGAGATTGTTAAACTAGTTGGAAGGGCACAGGCGATCTCCTGTTAAGTGATAAAACATCTTTCAAATGCCTTTGACAGATTTTGAATGACTTTTCTTCTGTTAACATTTCACCTAAAGTGTCAAAACAGGGGACAGAGTTGAGGTTTTGAAATGTCTCTCTTATGAGAATAGGTATATAGCTTCATGAATGGGCAAAGAAAATTTGATGAACTGTCACTGTTTAAAACGGCTTGATAACAAACACAGTTTTGTATCATTTAGAAGGGCAGAGATATCATCAAGTCCAAATAGGACCGGCAAAGTTTAAATACTTGCAGTGATAAAGAAATTAAGAAAGCAAATAAAGACATTAACTCTCAAAGCAAGGAAATGCCACTGTTTGAAAGAAAGACTTCACTGTGTTCAAAAGATAGCCGTGGGTTCTTTATTTATGTATTTCAAATAAACAATGAAAGTAGCCGTTGAAGGTGTGTTAAAAGAGTGGAATAGGAGAGTAAGAAGGTCATTTTCGAAATTCAAAACCAAATTCCGCAGCCCCCAAGTATCAAAGCGTTTTTCGAGCAAATTGAAGTTTTTCTGCACCATTTAAGGCCGCGCGACGTGCCTGGGTTTGTGCGCGACGTGCCTGGGCGGAAATTTACACAGGGCCCTTTGTCGGCGCGACGTGCCTGTACGTTGGCGCGACGCGCCTGTACAAGGCCGCCCGACCACTAAACCGGCCGACCCGACAAGGGCTTTTCTGCGCGACGTGTTTTCTTCAAAGAGTGTCGCGCCAGTTTTGGAGGGTTCCGGTGCTACTCAAGCATCCTTCCAAAGGATTTCTCCTCAAAATTCAAAGGTATTTCGACTCCTACCTCGAAAATCTCGAAAACCAAAGTTAAATTCTGTGTGCCGTGGTTTGAAACTATGCATTTTTGAAAAGGCCTTGACCATTTTAAGAGAAACCCTTGTAGCCTCTGCTCAAGCTTTGAGTTTTTAAAACCCTGTTGCCTCCGCTCCAAAACTTGATTTTGACTGTATATCCACAACAAGGGTAACGCTAAAAATGAGCATGATTTTGTTTAAAGTGAAATAGCATACACAGAGAACAGTAAATTTTAATAGGAAAGAGGATTCTGGGTCAAGCAGAAGTATAAATCAAGCAAAGGTTCTCATAATATCACCAGAGGGCTACGTTCATGAATGACCATTGATGGTTTGGGCAGAGGTTGTTGATGGTTGAACTTTAAACATTGAAGGCAGAGGTATAGATGTATTGATAGATCTCTTGAACTCACAAGCAAAGGGTGTGTTTCCTAAAAAGCATGGGCACTGATATGTCACCTAACCTAGTTCTACCTTTCTTTCACTATATGGTGTCATTTTGAAGGGCTGTTGTTTGTAATATTTTTCAAGAGGAAGGTCATTTATGAAGGACGGGGTTATCAAAACACTTATCACAACAAGCCCCTTCTAGCAATCTGCCCCTATTTCACTGTATTTTTCACTACTGTAAGTTTGTTGGCAAAGAGTTTCCAAAGGTGCAGAGCCACTTTCTAAAAGGCAGAGTTGTTGGTGATTGCATTTAACATTGAGACAGAGGTACAGGTGTAGTATTGACCTTTGAACCTAGGTCTACCTTTTCCTTGCACTATATTGTATCATTCTGAAGATTGTTGAACAGAGTTTTTCCAAAGGTGCAGAACCACTTTCTAAAGGGCAGAGTTGTTGATGGTTGAAACTTTAAACATTGGAGGTAGGGGTATAGATGTGTTGGTGGATCTCTTAAACTCACAAGCAGAGAGTGTGTTTCCTAAACCACTGTGCATTGATTTTACATCTAACTTGGGTCTGCCTTTTCCAGAAACCATATTGTATCATGTTGAAGATTTGTTAACAGAGATTTTCTGAAGGTGAATAGGGTTACTTCTAAAGGACAGGTGGTTGATGATTACAGATTTATATTGAAGACAAAGATGTAGCTATGATTGATTGACCTCTGACAAACTCACCAGGAGTAGTTTTTCAAAACTGTGCACAGGAAATTGACACAGGAGTTTGCCTCATCTTTACACAGGGTACCATATTAAAAAGTTTGCCTTGCTGAAGTGCATCCAGAGTTGAAAGGTTGTTTTTAATGAGTGCAGAGGTGGCTTATTCAAAGAAACAGTGTTGCATTTTATTCAAAACCACAGGGTCCATATCTTTCCAAACAGTGTAGTGGCCAGTTTCAATCCAGCAGAGCATTTTTCATACAGTAAAGGCAGTTTTCCTCTTCCAAAGCTTGTTCAAGTCAGAATGCCTCCAAAGCAAGATCACAGGAGCGGTCCACACAAGAGATATGAGCCTATCTCCATAGAAGAAATCAATGCTCACCCATCAGTGCTTTTCAATTTCCATGAAGTAGGCTGTCTTGATTTCTGCCAGAGGATAGAAGAAGTCAAGATTTTTTCACCACTTACACATTTGTGCGCTTTGAGATTCAAGGACAAACACTTCCAGTTAGCGGGTCTTGATTTCAAAATCTCCCCAAGGTATGTATCCAAGGCTACCAAGATCCCGTATCATGGTGAAAAGTGGTTTAAACAAGCGCATCTTGATCTAGAGGATTATAAACCTTTCATCAAGCCTGAACATAGGGAAACCATCACTGCTATTTTCCCTTTTTCCTATCTTCTTGACAGCTATGCTCCGCTGATGAAAGCCATAATGAGATATTTCACTTGTGAAGGGAGGTTTAACCGAATTTATGCCTATCATGTCCGCTTGTTGATGCATTTTACCAGAAGCAGGCAACTAAACCTTCCATACTTTTTGTCCAAAAGCATAGAGAAAATGGCAGCTACTGTCCAAAAGAAGGCTCCACCTCAGCAAATCCCTTCTCTCTTTCATCATTCCTTGATCAAGATTATCTTCTTACACCAGCTGGAGAAAAAAGGGGTTTCATGGGATTCATTCATTAGCCATGCATATTTCGCCACTGTCCCTCCTGTTCATGTGTCTCCTACTCAGCCTGTCCATCGCCCAGTGCCTTTGTCTAGTAGACCTACCCCTAAAAAACTCAAGATGACCACTGGGCAGCCAAGTCAACAGGGAGAAGGAGAGGGCAGTGAACCACAGGGAGAAAAAGAAGGCAGTGAACAGCAGCAGTTGGAGGTTGATGAACAACAGCAGGTACAGGAAGAGGGACAGCAGCTAGAAGGCAGTGGACAGCAGCAGCTAGATATTGATGAACAGCAGCAGTTGGAGGTTGATGAACAGCAGCAGACAGAAATTGAAGAGCAGCAAGTTGGGCAAACAATTGAAGCGCCTTTTGAGCCACAAACTGGACAGGATGTTGAGGAAGAACAGCAAGCTGAAGCTGCCTCCTTGACAGTCACCAAAACTGTTCCTAGAAAGAGGAAATTGCCCAAAAAGACAACTTCTAGCTTGCCAAGGAGAAAAAGCGCTAGATTGGCATTCAAAGGCAAAAGCATCGTTGGAGAAAGTGCCAAGCATGGAGGTAAATCAGCTGTCATCCCTATCCCAAGCGATGACAATGATAACGAGGCCCGCATCCTTGAAAACCTCCTCATTCACAAAGAAGGGCAAATTGAGGTGTTACAAGAAGATCTTCAAAGGGCGAGGAATTTCAACCATTTCTTGGAGGTTGAAAACAAACAAATGAAGTATCATGCAACCATTCATGAGGCAAGGGCGATCAAGTATAAAAAGGAGGCAGAAAAGGCGCAAGTAAGAATTGAAGAGCTCATTGGCGAGTTTGATGATGAAGAGGAGGAAGACCAGCCTAGGCAAAAGAGGCCTAGGACCATCGGGCTTAGAAGAGCCTTGGAGAAACAGAGAGCAGAAGAACAAGCTCATTTCGAAGCCTTTCCTCTCACTGCCCTCTTTGAGCAAGAAATTGAAGAAAACAAAGAAGCATGGCTTGAGAGAGCTAACCAGCATTTGGAAACCAAGCTTGAGAAGGCGAACAGGGATCTTGAGCTACAGAGAAAGAGGACTCTTCACTTTCAGAGGCTAAATCAGTTTTCCAGGCGAAAATTAAAGGTAGCACATGAGAAATTGAAGAAGTTGAAGGAGAGGCGCCTAGCACGGAAGGGAGGGAAAAGCATATCAGCCCTTGATATTTTGGCTTCAGCTTCGGAGCATGTTTCTATGGACCCTTGAGGGTCATGCATGCCAATTTTGGGCCTGTTTCGGCAACTTTTTGTTTTTTGGCATTTTTGGGTTTTTGACCAAAAACTCATAAATTCGCCATTTCAGTTTGATGAGTCGTCAAGGGAAGAGAATGATACCGAGGGATGCCATAATTCCATGAGCAGCTCTCCAGCGATTTTCAGGGCATTTTAAGATCATTCGCCCCCTCATATTGGCGAAAAAAAGCCTCATTTTGCACATTCTGCCCGCCATATCAGTAGTCTGCTATTTTCTGGGTTTTTGCGCACAGGTACAGTTTTGAGGGACTTTCAGAGATCAGATTGAGGTGATTCCACTTGTGCCGGAAAGCAGACACAGAGAGCTTTCCAACGAGCCATCATGAGCCTCATTTTGACACCAGGAAGGCTGCCATTTGCATCTAGCAAGTCAGGGGACCTTTTTCAGGCATAAATATGAAGTATTTTTGTAATTTTTGAACTCCAAAAATCTGCTTTTCCCAAATGTGCGTTAAGCTATTTTTATCATTGGGAAATCATGTAAAGTCAATATAATTTCCGTTTTAGCAGTTTTTTAGATATTTTATGGGATATTTTGTGCCTTGGGCTTTGCAAAGCCTCAAGGACAAGTTTAGATATTTTGACTTGGCCAATGGGATAGCTAGTTGCTCCGTGAGGTTTTCCTCCCTCAAGCCTATTTATTCCATGGTTCTCATTGTAAATCAGAGGCTGAACTTGAGAGAAGAATTAATACATTGGTCATATGAGCTTTGAAGAATACACTTGAGTTATGATTTTTGGACTGCCTCTTGGATGCTTTTGAGGAATGATGAAGGATTGTTGATGGATTCTTTGACATGGTAGAATGGTATAGTGATTCTTAATGTGTTTTGTCTTCTAGTTTTCATTCATACTACATATTTCTTGCTGCTATAGATCAGTAAAGATTGATTTTGAGATATGCCCATGGAGGCACCTCAAAATCCCTGAATCTTCATAGCTTGATGTTTTCTTCTCCCTTAGTTATGCTAAAGAATTCTTAGCTTCTCTTTAGTAACCTACGGTATTGTTGCTAAGTTTTATTCATCAGTTCTATGTATGTTGAGTAGGATGTATGGTTTTCCCTACCTACCTATCAGCTGCCCATAGTTCAGTCTATAAAACTTTCTCTTTGACTGATTTGTTGCTCATCTTGTTGAACCAAGGAGGCCTCGTCCCGATCTAGCCCTTTGCCTAAGACTATGACAACTTATTTTTCCAAGTGCCCAATGACTTAGAGACTATGTTTAGGCGTTCCGGCATAGTTTATGAGTTGTTAGTTTGTCTCATGTGTTTTCCCCAAAGTCTGATAGCTATTTCTCGAAGTTAGAGGGTCTTATACCTCTATGTATGTCTGGAATGTTTGATTTCTATGTATTAATTAGCTTATAGTTATACTTAGCATGATTAATGGCTTGCTATTACATGTTCATGTCTGCTATTAACTAGTTACACTTGAAATCCCTTGTCTTTCACCAACTTATTGTCCACTTAATCCATTTTTCCCAGAGATCCCTTCTACCGTGAATCAAATCGGCCCTACAGCAGCTTTACATCATCACTTCATAGCTTCCTTGACCTGTTTGACCCCATAGCCCAATTTATCTACACCTTGTTATCCAGTTTATGTATTTGATCAGTTTCATCCCTCACAAACTTAAAAACTAAAAAACCAAAAACACACTTCATAACTAGCCTAATATCAGAACATCGCAAGTAAACACACCGACATCTTCTACACATATAGAGAGAGCCCTCTCTGAGTCCAGAAAGGCTAGGTCCTTGGGCTCCAAAGCTTGGTTTGATGTTACATCGTCATTTGGCTAGCCAATCGGCCAAATCACGGGACCCTAACATAATGGCGATCACGGTGGGACTCTGAGTGATTAAAAAGCTTAGTTTCCCTCATCTTTAGAGATCTTTATGAATACTATCTAATTGACTTATCCCACTGATCACTAACATAGTGACACTCACAGTAGGACCTTCCGAGTTAGTGGCAATCTAAGTACAACTTAGTAACTCCTGAAGTCTCAATCAAGCTTAGTAAACTTAGAGATTGTTTGAAGAGTAGAAAATAGCTCTTTCACCATCTTAGCAAAATGATGAGTCAGTTATAGAAATCTCTTCCAAACCTTGTAGGCACATAAAACTCAAAAAACCCCAAAAACACTCCCCTAGATTGGCTTTGACAATATTGGTGGTGGACCATACAAGTATACCTCAAAACAAACTGAAAATCCACTTGGCGACTCCACTAAACTTCTAGTAAGCCTTACTACTTTTCAAAACTCTAGGCTACTATCCGATAAACCTATCCCATCGCTCACTAACATAGCGGGAGATGGTGGGACACTGAGTACATAATAGTCCAACAAACTCTTATAGACTCTTTGGTCCTTTAGGTACCATAAACAAGTAAGCAGTCCATAAACCCATTTTTTAGAGTAAACTCTTTTTGTTCTCATCACCCTAGCAAAGTGTTGAAACAAGTCTAGGATACTTTAACAAACCATAGGCTGCACATAAAACTCAGAAAAACCTTAAAAACATTTCCAGATTAGTTACTGGTGGTGGACCATAGCTACATCTCTACAAAACAACCAAGTTCCACCTGGCGACTCCACAACTCCCAATAGACCTAAAGACTCCACTGGAGGAAGAACCTAAAACATGACTGGTCATCCTAGAAAGAAAAAGCACTCAAGCCTTAGTTGGATTCAAGAAATTATTGTCTTTATCTGTAACTATGTTCTATCCTACTTTGAGCCTGATCAGGAATACACCGATGAGATCTACATTGATCATTGGAAAGATCTCAAACCTCAAAAATCCAAGCCTCAAATCTCAGACCATGAGCAAGTTTGTACACCTATGCTTACCCCAGATTCACCTATGGAAAACCTAACAAAACATGAGCCTCATGCTACCTTTCCCACTCTGGCTGAAACCTCAAACAGTCACGAACCTCTTTTTACACTACCTATATCCACAAAGGTCCCAGAAAGATACAAGCCTCTGGTTTTACCTCCCATCTTACAAGCCCTTCCTGCAAATATTCAAAATAAATTACCCAGGTTTGATGGAGAAAGCTCCAAAGTCACTGCTAAAGAGCATGCCCGAAAACTTGAGGATTTACTTGACCTTTATGACATAGAAGAAGATGATGTGCGTATTAGAATGTTTGCCTTATCATTACAAGGAAAAATTAAGAGTTGGTTTCAAGACCTTCCCGCTGCAAGCATTACCAATTTTCATCAGTTCGCTCAAATCTTCCTAGATAGGTGTTTGGTCATGGGTAATAAAGTTCTCATCATAAAGGAGTACAATCAGTTAAAAAGACAACCAGGGGAAACAATACAAAACTTTTCAGCCAGGTTCAATAAAGTATACCATGCAATGCCTGCTAACCTAAAGCCACCCCTCGGATGTGTTCTCTTACATTACCCAGACTCTTTTGACCCAGAGATGGTTTTACAGATAAAAAACAAAGATCCTTTAACCCTAGAAGAAATGCAAAGGATAGCAGTTGATGTAGAATTCAACATACTAAATAGGGAGGCACAACTAAGAACAATAGAGAAAGACAAAGCAAATCAAGAAATACTAGTATCTTCAGAGGAAAAGTTGAAAAAATTGGAATGTATGGTTGGCAAACTAGAACATCTACCTAGGAAAAGAGAGAAACAGAAACACAAGGTTAACACTGCTTATTCAAACCAACCTACCCTTCTTCCTCAGGTTAATCACACTCAGCTATCACAAGACAAGAGTTATAAACAAAATATGCCTAATGGGAAAGTTGCAAATAAAAACATAGAGGAATGCTCTAAAGAAGCTATCAGCCATTTTGAAATCACAGATTCTGAAATGGAAGAAGAATCAAAACCTTTAGGTTCTCTACCCTTATGCTTTAAATCATTCCCTACTTTGAAAGAAAATTTGCTCCCTAAAGATCTCTCAGCAGTTATTCAGGAAAACCCTGCTCAAGCTAACTCTCACCCAAATCAAGAAGAGCTGATTGAAGAAGAATTCAAATCTGAGATAGAAGATAAATCAAAACCTGTAGGGTCTCTACCTTTATGTTGGGAGTCATTTGAGTTCATAAAATCAAACTGGCCCCCTAAGAATCTATCAGAAAAAACTCATGAATTACATGATAACTATCCTCAATATCACAAAGAATTGGTTGAAGATGAAAATAAGCAAGAAATGACAGAAAACCCACAGGATCTCTCTAAGGGCATAAGTGATGATTCATCATCTCTCAAAGGTGAAGCCCAAAAAGAAATTCATCCTTCAAATCAGATTTCCCAAGAGAAAGAAGATTATTTTAGAGAAATGAAAATGCCTCCCTTTCTAACTGAAGAGGAAATAGATCAACTTATAAACATACAAACAACCTCTGAAACTTCATATAACCAAAAGTTTTCTGATCTTTCTCCTGTTAATCTTGCATGTCATAAATCAGAAAATAGATGTGTAGATCAATTTGAAGAAAAGCAATCCGATAGTCCAATGTGCATGGTTGATGACATTTCTTATGTTAATGATTCTCCAAGGTTTGATCAATATGTTGATGATTGTGATTTCCAAACAGAAACTAACTTTGCAGAACACTCAGCTTTTGATTTTTGGGAGGAAGCTCAGTTTCATAAACTTGAGAAAAGTGAGCAACCATTACAGGTCATCTATGACACTGATGAGGAGAGCATTGAGAGTTTAGAAGTAAGTGAAGAGTCTCGGACTCTTTGCTCTACTTCACTTCAGTCCATCAGAGATAACATTCACATAATTGGAAATCAACAGTTTTTCAGCTTTGATGATGAGGTTGAGGAAGATGGTGAAATTCTTGAGCATGTTGTAAATGAGAAGCCTTTTCCTGAAATGATTGAAGAAATCATTTTGGACATGGAATCTTCCTTAACTCCAGATCTGCAGCCACCAAGCTCCATTGACTTACAAATTGCAGATGATGAAGTAGAGGTTGAGAAACAAATGAGAGTTGTCACACTATCCTTCGAAGATAATTTACTGTCAAAGTATATCCCTGCTCATCAACCTGATGACCTTCACACAATTTTCAGCCCGCCCTATCAAAACACATCAGCTTGGCAAGAGAATTACACTGCAATATATGATGAACCTGTCATTTCAAGTAATCATGAGCAAGGGGAAGAGTTGATGTACCAAGGGGGTCCCAAATATGGTCAAGTGGGAGAAAGAGTAATCCTGAATGAAACCTATATCTCAAATCCTCTAGATCAGGTATTATTCCAAGATCCAGTTGTTGTTTTCCTTGAAAAGTCTAAAAGAGTAGTACTTTCTATCATAAACAAGTTGCTACCAAGAATGAGAAAAGGCTTAAGTACTATTGTCCAAAAACCTGCCAAATGGGAGTGGCCTTGTCATTATTTCTGCATCATGAAAGAACTAAACCAGAGTCACCCATGCAATCATCTACTTGACTGGTTACATTGGAAAGAAGAGTTCACCAAATATGTATGTTGTGTACAGTTTAAATTAGGATAGGTAGACAGCAGTGGAAAATAAGCTCAGCCTTGCGAGCATCTTTTCAGTTTTAGATTTTTTTGAAGAAAAGTAGAAAAGAGGGCAAGTGAAGATAGAACAAAGGTCCCATGTTCCAAAAAAATAGTCTTTCAGAAAGCGAGCAAGTCTAAATGCCGCTACTAGTACTTCAATGTCTTGCTCAGCTATCTAGCCTAATCATAGCTGAGCATGTTTAAATTTATTTGCTGATAAGTTAGTGAGTGCCAAGATAGTCAACATTGTGTAAGATTGACTTATCACAGAGCTTAGATTAGGGAGAGATTCTGGTTCCACATGCCTAAAAACAGAACCAAAGAGAGAAGCGAGGGATGAAAAACACATTGTACATCTTAGCCCCGCTTGTCTAGTTTCCTTTTGTTGCAAAATAACATTTGTGTGCAGCTTGTCTTTATGCCGCAAATGCATGACAAATCAGACTGCCTAATCCTGATTTGATCATTTTTGAATTTCATGTTGTAGATTAGAGAATGAAATCCTGTCAAACTGCTTAATCTTGACAGTCGATCTAGTTTTAGGTAGAGAAATAAAGGAGTTCATCAGCTTAATCTGAACTCCCGGCAGATATAAGAGTAGAAATAGATAGGTTCATTTTGCAAAAAGAAAAATATGCATTGTCAAAAGGCTGCTAGTTCAAATGCGCCAAAGAGAAGAAAAATGTTAGGAAAGATAGTGGGGTAGGTAGAAGTATCATTGATGTTAATCATGCTGTCACTTTTCAGAAATAACATCAAGAGAAGGGTAAATTTTACGCCAATGGATAAGGCATTGGTCTTCATAAGCCAAAAATCTGAATTCTGGACACCTCCTGACGAGGAGCTGCCCTCCCCAAATGGAGCCACTGTTAGCCATCAGTATTTTTTTACATGTTAGTGATGACTATATCTTCAGCTGAGTTTTCTAGAAACTGATTTCCTTATGTCAATATGTCATCCAGAAAACCCTCCAAAACTTTTTTCGCCCTTCTACCTATTCAGTCCACCCCTGGCGAAATCAAAACCTCATGGTCACTAGCCTATCTAGCTTCAGCCTTCTTGATCTGCCCATCAGCTTTAAAAGGCAAATCCAAATCTATTTCGAAAGTCTCCCCTATGTTAGGAAGTGGCGCTTTAAGACATTTCACCCTTGGCAATCATCAAAAAGCCAAAAAGCCTCCATCTGCAACAGGCCTACCATGACTGACCTCTTACTTTGCAAATGAAATTGACAAGCAGCCCTAAGTCGCGCCACTCACACCCCCTAGATCTCAGCACTACATAAAACCCAATCTCAAGCTGACTATTAGGTTTTTCACAGTGTTCTATGGTTTCTACAAAGGCAGGAAATATATTTCATCTCATGGAGTAAATGTTTGAGTTTACAGTTAGAGGAACAGCTGCTTCTAAATGTATTATGAACCTGAGATGAAGCTAAAACACAAAAGTCACTCATCAGGACCTTACAGCTTTTTCCAGCATGAAAGTCACAGTAAGAAAGGGACACCACTGTCTCAGCAAACTGGTAAATTGTCAAGGCCCAGAACCTCCTTCATTTACAAGCAGAGGGTTAGGGCGCCTCCTTCATCCATAAGTAGAGGGCGCGGGCCAGTATTGGCTTAGAAGATTGCAAAAATCCAGGTTTGACTTGAACTGAAACAAATGAAACAGGGACTCCAGGTTTTATGAATGTGACTGATGATCATAACAGGGATATAGTTGAAATATGCTAGCTCAAAGGAAAGGGGAGTTTGGTCTGATAAAGGAGCTCATTTCAAACTTGAAAATCATGTGAACTGTTGAAGCTTTAAAAAGCATGTCATCAGTAAACATTCCAATCTTAAGTAGTCTGTTTTGTCCACAAGATCAAATGGAATAGATGCTGTTAACAAATGCCATTACACAGACAGAAAGAAATTTCTTGGTTTTTCAAAAAAGCACTGACCTTCATAGTCACAAAGGTTATTTGTCAAGTAATCTATCATGAGATGAACAAGCCAAATGATAAATATCTCAGTCACCCTTAGAACAGTGCAGAGGAACAGTGTCACTGTGGCTAGGGTTTCTTCTGAAATACAGTGATGCTTGCAAGTAAAGATGCCAAGATTGATGTTGTTCAAGTGGTTCACTTACCATCACATTCAGAGAAAGGCTGTGTCAAACAGAGTTGTTAAAAAGCCTTCAGATACCTTACCTGATGAAGAGCCTCCTCCATATATGAGCAGATGGCCAAAGCCATTGCAGGTTGTTGAAAACTGATGGGTCTAAAAAGTGCAATGGAAGGATACCAAAGAACTGAATAGAAGTCATTGCACAGGTAAGTGTTACTATTTATAATGCCAAGGTATTGATTTCCATTTTCAAAGAGCTATCTATCAGACTGTACCTGCAGTAGAAAAGAGAAAATATTGAATATATGTATGCCATTGATACCAAAAAGAAGGAAATTTTCCTTGAGGGAAAGGGTCAAGCAACAAACAATATCACATGCCAAAGAGGCGCTGTTCAAGAAAGCAGAGAATTATGTGATAAAAGGAAACAGCCAATAGATGGCACTTACAGTCCAGAGGGAAACCTGTAAATCACCTAAGAACAGAGATTGTTAAACTAGTTGGAAGGGCACAGTATCTCCCCTCGTTAAGTGATAAAACAAATTTTCAAATGCTCGCTGCATTTTGAATGACTTTTTCCGTTAACATTTCACCTAAAGTGTCAAAACAGGGGACAGAGTTGAGGTTTTGAAATGTCTCTCTTATGAAAATAGGTATATAACTTCATGAATGGGCAAAGAAAATTTGATGAACTGTCACTGTTTAAAACAGCTTGATAACAAACACAGTTTTGTATCATTTAGAAAGGCAGAGATATCATCAAGTCCAAATAGGACCGGCAAAGTTTAAATACTTGCAGTGATAAAGAAATTAAGAAAGCAAATAAAGACATTAACTCTCAAAGCAAGGAAATGCCATTGTTTGAAAGAAAGACTTCACTGTGTTCAAAAGATAGCCGTGGGTTCTTTATTTATGTATTTCAAATAAACAATGAAAGTAAACGTTGAAGGTGTGTTAAAAGAGTGGAATAGGGGAGTACGAAGGTCATTGTCGAAATTCAAAACCAAACTCCGCAGCCCCCGAGTATCAAAGCGTTTTTTGAGCAAATTGAAGTTTTTCTGCACCGTTTAAGGCCGCGCGACGTGCCTGGATTTGTGCGCGACGGCCCCGGCTAGCCACACAGGGGCCCCTTCGGCGCGACGTGCTCGTACGTTGGCGCGACGCGCCGTGCTGAAGGCCGCCCGACCACTAAACCGGCCGACCCAACAAGGGCTTTTCTGCGCGACGTGTTTTCTTCAAAGAGTGCCGTGCCAGTTTTGGAGAATTCCAGTGCTACTCAAGCATCCTCCCAAAGGTTTTCTCCTCGAAATTCAAAAGGTATTTCGACTCCTACCTCGGAAATCTCGAAAACAAAAGTTAAATTCTGTGTGCCGTGGTTTGAAACTATGCATTGTTGAAAAGGCCTTGACCATTTTAAGAGAAACCCTTGTAGCCTCTGCTCAAGCTTTGAGTTTTTAAAACCCTGTTGCCTCTGCTCTGAAACTTGATTTTGACTGTATATCCACAACAAGGGTAACGCTAAGAATGAGCATGATTTTGTTTAAAGTGAAATAGCATACACAGAGAACAGTAAATTTTAATAGGAAAGAGGATTCTGGGTCAAGCAAAAGTATAAATCAAGCAAAGGTTCTCATAATATCACCAGAGGGCTACGTTCATGAATGACCATTGATGGTTTGGGCAGAGGTTGTTGATGGTTGAACTTTAAACATTGAAGGCAGAGGTATAGATGTATTGATAGATCTCTTGAACTCACAAGCAAAGGGTGTGTTTCCTAAAAAGCATGGGCACTGATATGTCACCTAACCTAGTTCTACCTTTCTTTCACTATATGGTGTCATTTTGAAGGGCTGTTGTTTGTAATATTTTTCAAGAGGAAGGTCATTTCTGAAGGACAGGGTTATCAAAACACTTATCACAACAATCCCCTTCTAGCAATCTGCCCCTATTTCACTGTATTTTTCACTACTGTAAGTTTGTTGGCAAAGAGTTTCCAAAGGTTCAGAACCACTTTCTAAAAAGGCAGAGTTGTTGGTGATTGCATTTAACATTGAGACAGAGGTACAGGTGTAGTATTGACTTTTGAACCTAGGTCTGCCTTTTCCTTGCATTATATTGTATCATTCTGAAGATTGTTGAACAGAATTTTTCCAAAGGTGCAGAGCTACTTTCTAAAGGGCAGAGTTGTTGATGGTTGAAACTTTAAACATTGGAGGCAGGGGTATAGATGTGTTGGTGGATCTCTTAAACTCACAAGCAGAGTGTTTAATCTTCAAACTAATCGTGCATTGATTTTTAATCTAACTTGGGTCCGCTTTTTGAATGGTTGGTATTGTATCATGTTGAAGATTTGTTAACAGAGATTTTCTTCTCAAGGTGAATAGGGTTACTTCTAAAGGACATGTGGTTGATGATTACGCATTTATATTGAAGACAGTAGATGGCTATGATCGATTGACCTCCGACAAACTCACCAGGAGTTTAGTTTTTCAAAACTCGGCATCTGAAATTGACACAGGAGTTTGCCTCATCTTTACACAAAGTACCATATTAAAAAGTTTGCCTTGCTGAAGTGCATCCAGAGTTGAAAGGTTGTTTTTAATGAGTGCAGAGGTGGCTTATTCAAAGAAACATTGTTGCATTTTATTCAAAACCACAGGGTCCATATCTGTCCAAACGGTGTAGTGGCCAGTTTCAATCCAGCAGAGCATTTTTCATACAGTAAAGGCAGTTTGCCTCTTCCAAAGCTTGTTCAAGTCAGAATGCCTCCAAAGCAAGATCACAGGAGCGGTCCACATAAGAGATATGAGCCTATCTCCATAGAAGAAATCAATGCTCACCCATCCGTGCTTTTCAATTTCCATGAAGTAGGTTGTCTTGATTTCTGCGAGAGGATAGAAGAAGTCAAGAGTTTTTCGCCACTTACACATTTGTGCGCTTTGAGATTCAAGGACAAACACTTCCAGTTAGCGGGTCTTGATTTCAAAATCTCCCCAAGGTATGTATCCAAGGCTACCAAGATCCCGTATCATGGTGAAAAGTGGTTTAAACAAGCTCATCTCGATCTAGAGGATTATAAACCTTTCATCAAACCTAAACATAGGGAAACCATCACTGCTATTTTCCCTTTTTCCTATCTTCTTGACAGTTATGCTCCGCTGATGAAAGCCATAATGAGATATTTCACTTGTGAAGGGAGGTTTAACCAAATTTATGCCTATCATGTCCGCTTGTTGATGCATTTTACCAGAAGCAGGCAATTAAACCTTCCATACTTTTTGTCCAAA
This sequence comes from Pinus albicaulis, assembly GCA_034641835.2. NCBI lineage: Eukaryota > Viridiplantae > Streptophyta > Pinopsida > Pinales > Pinaceae > Pinus > Pinus albicaulis. Next base: position 1,342,605,487 of record CM076581.1, on the reverse strand, counting down.
AGCATAGAGAAAATGGCAGCTATTGTCCAAAAGAAGGCTCCACCTCAGCAAATCCCTTCTCTCTTTCATCATTCCTTGATCAAGATTATCTTCTTACACCAGCTGGAGAAAAAAGGGGTTTCATGGGATTCATTCATTAGCCATGCAGATTTCGCCACTGTCCCTCCTATTCATGTGTCTCCTACTCAGCCTGTCCATCGCCCAGTGCCTTTGTCTCGTAGGCCTACCCCTAAAAAACTCAAGATGACCACTGGGCAGCCAAGTCAACAGGGAGAAGGAGAGGGCAGTGAACCACAGGGAGGAAAAGAAGGCAGTGAACAGCAGCAGCCAGATTTTGAGGGACAACAGCAGTTGGAGATTAGTGAACATCAGCAGCCAGATTTTGAGGGACAGCAACAGTTGGAGATTAGTGAACAGCAGCAGCCAGACTTTGAGGGACAGCAGCAATTGGAGATTAGTGAACAGCAGCAGCCAGATTTTGAGGGACAACAGCAGCTACAGGTTGATGAACAGCAGCAAGTACAGGAAGAGGAACAGCAGCAGACAGTAGTTGAGGAGCAGCAAGTTGGGCAAACAATTGAAGCGCCTTTTGAGCCACAAACTGGACAGGATGTTGAGGAAGGACAGCAAGCTGAAGCTGCCTCCTTGACAGTGACCAAAGCTGTTCCTAAAAAGAGGAAATTTCCCAAAAGGACAACTTCTAGCTTGCCAAGGAGAAAAAGCGCCAGATTAGCTTTCAAAGGCAAAAGCATAGTTGGAGAAAGTGCCAAGCATGGAGGTAAATCAGCTGTCATCCCTATCCCAAGCGATGACAGTGATAACGAGGCCCGCATCCTTGAAAACCTCCTCATTCACAAAGAAGGGCAAACTGAGGTGTTACAAGAAGACCTTCAAAGGGCGAGGAATTTCAACCACTTCTTGGAGGTTGAAAACAAACAAATGAAGTATCATGCAGCCATTCATGAGGCAAGGGCGATCAAGTATAAAAAGAGGCAGAAAGGGCGCAAATAAGAATTGAAGAGCTCATTGGCGAGTTTGATGATGAAGAGGAGGAAGACCAGCCTAGGCGAAAGAGGCCTAGGACCATCGGGCTTAGAAGAGCCTTGGAGAAACAGAGAGCAGAAGAACAATCTCATTTCGAAGCCTTTCCTCTCATTGCCCTCTTTGAGCAAGAAATTGAAGAAAACAAAGAAGCATGGCTTGAGAGAGCTAACCAGCATTTGGAAACCAAGCTTGAGAAGGCGAACAGGGATCTTGAGCTACAGAGAAAGAGGACTCTTCACTTTCAGAAGCTAAATCAGTTTGCCAGGCGAAAATTAAAGGTAGCACAAGAGAAATTGAAGAAGTTGAAGGAGAGACGCCTAGCACGGAAGGAAGGGAAAAGCATATCAGCCCTTGATATTTTGGCCTCAGCTTCAGAGCATGTTTCTATGGACCCTTGAAGGTCATGCATGCCAATTTTGGGCCTGTTTCGGCAACTTTTTGTTTTTTGGCATTTTTTGGGTTTTTGGCCAAAAACTCATAAATTCGCCATTTCAGTTTGATGAGTCGTCAAGGGAGGAGGATGATACCGATGGATGCCATAATTCCATGAGCAGCTCTCCAGTGATTTTCAGGGCATTTGAAGATCATTCGCCCCCTCAAATTGGCGAAAAACAGCCTCATTTTGCACATTCTGCCCGCCCTATCAGCAGCCTGCTATTTTCTGGGTTTTTGCGCACAGGTACAGTTTTGAGGGACTTTCAGAGATCAGATTGAGGTGATTCCACTTGCGCCGGAAAGTAGACACAGAGAGCTTTCCAACGAGCCATCATGAGCCTCATTTCGACACCGGGAAAACTGCCATTTGCATCCAGCAAGTCAGGGGACCTTTTTCAGGCATAAATATGAAGTATTTTTGTAATTTTTGAACTCCAAAAATCTGCTTTTCCCAAATGTGCGTTAAGCTATTTTTATCATTCGGAAATCATGTAAAGTCAATATAATTTCCGTTTTTAGCAGTTTTTTAGATATTTTATGGGATATTTTGTGCCTTGGGCTTTGCAAAGCCTCAAGGACAAGTTTAGATATTTTGACTTGGCCAATGGGATGGCTAGTTGCTCCATGAGGTTTTCCTCCCTCAAGCCTATTTATTCCATGGGTTTCATTGTAAATCAGAGGCTGAACTTGAGAGAAGAATTAATACATTGGTCATATGAGCTTTGAAGAATACACTTGAGTTATGATTTTTGGACTGCCTCTTGGATTCTTTTGAGGAATGATGAAGGATTGTTGATGGATTCCTTGACATGGTAGAATGGTATAGTGCTTCTTAATGTGTTTTGTCTTCTAGTTTTCACTCATAATTCATATTTCTTGCTGCTATAGATCGGTAAAGATTGATTTTGAGATATGCCCATGGAGGCACCTCAAAATCCCTGAATCTTCATAGCTTGATGTTTTCTTCTCCCTTAGTTATGCTAAAGAATTCTTAGCTGCTCTTTAGTAACCTAAGGTGTTGTTGCTAAGTTTTATTCATCAGTTCCATGTATGTTGAGTATGATGTATGGTTTGCCCTACCTACCTATCAGCTGCCCATAGTTCTGTCCATAAAACTTTCTCTTTGACTGATTTGTTGATCATTTTGTTGAACCAAGGAGGCCTAGTCTCGATCTAGCCCTTTGCCTAAAACTATGAAAACTTATTTGTCCAAGTGCCCAATGACTTAGAGATTATGTTTAGGCGTTCCGACATAGTTTATGAGTTGTTAGTTTGTCTCATGTGTTTTCCCCAAAGTCTGATAGCCTTTTCCCGAAGTTAGAGGGTCTTATACCTCTATGTATGGCTGGAATGTTTGATTTCTATGTATTAATTAGCTTATAGTTATACTTAGCATGATTAATGGTTTGCTATTACATGTTCATGTCTGCTATTAACTAGTTACACTTGAAATCCCTTGTCTTTCACCAACTTATTGTCCACTTAATCCATTTTGCCCAGAGATCCCTTCTACCGTGAATCAAATCGGCCCTACAGCAGCTTTACATCATCACTTCATAGCTTCCTTGATCTGTTTGACCCCATAGCCCAATTTAACTACATCTTGTTATCCAGTTTATGTATTTGATCAGTTTCATCCCTCGCAAACTTAAAAACTAAAAAAACCAAAAACACACTTCATAACTAGCCTAATATCAGAACATCGCAAGTAAACACACCGACATCTTTTACACTTATAGAGAGAGCCCTCTCTGAGTCCAGGAAGGCTAGGTCCTTGGGATCCAAAGCTTGGTTTGATGTTACATCGTCATTTGGCTAGCCAGTCGGCCAAATCACGGGACCCTAACATGTATAATCTTCTCAGGGTCAGACACTGAAGGTGTCTTTGGCTGTGATGTATCTGACCTCAAGAGTGGCTTACGGGGAGCCAGGACTACAAATAAATTCATCAAATAAACAACAGTGGAGTCGACAAGGTGAGAGATATACAACTCTTCAAATCTCTGTGCTCACCTGATTAGAGAGTGAATATGGTTTGTCGAGGCCCAGGGAAACTGATTTTCTTAAATTCGGTCCCCGGCAACGGTTCCAGAAAGATGTTGTCGACAGATGTTGTCGCTTCTAGAGACAACCTAGAGTTTCCATAGACCAGTGCCTAGGACATCTTATCATAGCAAGGAGCATATAATAAAGCTTGGGTGTCAATCCAAAGGCTCTCTTGCTATCTCTTGTAAACAAGGAAATTGATTTAAATGGGACCAAAACTTACAGAAACTACCACAGGGAAAGTAATGTTGTAGAGACAAGATGCAAAGCTCCAATATAAAAGCACCAGACAGTTAAGAGACAATTTACTGTAAAGAGGGCCGATTCAAGTAATATGCCACAGAAATCAAATATCAAAAGGTGTATGCGGTGAAAGAAATATAAGAAGATATTAATTATTTTGGGCTGATACCCAGATACACAACAGAACCATATATGGGCGTATCAATCTAAGAATCCATACATGAAAATGGCGTTTTAAAAGCACCCTCCCAAAGAAACTAATATAGCAGAAAGATGGATGAAATGAACATGAAACAATATATCATGCCTGAGCCATATTTAAAGCGCTTGACTGATCCAAGCATGGGTATCAACTAGGATAAATCCTTACCTAAAATCAGTGAGCCACTCGCATTCCAGTACATGATACGAGAAGATGGAAAAAATGAAATGTTGTATTAAACACATAAGAGAAGGTTACATACTGTGAAATATCAAAGACCAGAATCCTCTAAAACAGATAGAACTCCTCCTCACTGAGACCCTATGGGCTCTGAGCCTACATACAAGAACTTTTACAAAATGTATACAATAAGCCCTTCACTACACAATTTTCTGATAAAGATCTGGAACCTTTACAATGTCTTTCTTCTCGGTTTTTATAGGAGAAAACCCGAAGACTCTAGAGAATAAGGTAGGTGAAAACATTTAATTGTTTTATTAAAGCAAAATGGTGAAAAAATTCACGCCCATACTATTTGATGGCTATGAAATGCTGAATGTACTTGACAATATTCTTGCATAAATAAATGCACTGAGTAGAAAATATCCTCAGGAACCCAGTATAGAGATACATCCACCTGAACATTCTGTCCTTTCCTGAAGAAAATCCAGCTGAAATAAAACCTTGAAAGAATTTCTTTTTGTGCTTTGTACTCTCTGTCTTCCAACTTTGAATTGGAATTTAAATTCTTCAATGCCGGACACTGCATTCCTTGATTTTTCATTGATATTTCTTCGCTTCTCCATTATTTTCTCCATCTGCTTGATCTGTGTTTTGAATGGCTCCGGAGGGTTTGATAGATTTACATCCTGCTTCATTAATGAAAGCAATGTCTCAGCAACTACCCAGGGCTTTTCTTCATAAATTCTACCTTCGCAAGCTAATCCCTCGGTGCGTCGTCGATTTCTGTAATGGAGGCGATAATTAACTGACAATTTTTCCATCGCTGCAAACCTGCAAAACCCACAAATTCATCAGGAGAACACGGGGATGGCAGTGCAATGGAGATGAATTGTGTGACAGGGCGATGCGATGAAATAGTGAAAGAAGGCAGGGTGGTGGTGAAAACACAGTGAAACTATGGTGAGCATACTGGGCAGAGGTTCCTATCGTAAAACGCTAAAATATGACATATAAACGAAATATATGAATGGTGGTGGGGAAATATGATAAACGCGTGTGATGATGACGTGGAGGAGGACCGAGTCAATGGGTGGTCATGCATATGATCTGGGCCATATGATTTCCAAACAACATCGACGGTTGGAACTGCGCTGGAAGGTGATAGACTGCGGGCCCGGAGCACTGTTCACTTAGATTAACGTCTGTGCAGCTTCAGAATGTGACAACCGTCGGATGTGGACCCCAAGATCGGATGGCTAGCCAAGATATCGCTGCGCATCTTTGGTCTAATATTAACGCGCGATGGAGGGTGGTATTGAAGTCATACACTGGGATGTGTGGCGTGTGCTGAATGGAATCGCTGCGATTGGAAGAATACCGCCTGCCTTGGATAAGTGGTGCGATGAAAACAGGCCTGGTTTTTTAGCAGAGGACATGGGGCGGGGACCACAAGAGTAATGGTGCTGTGGTGCATTGATTTTTGTTTGATCGGACGACTCAAAACATGCCCGATAACCTTATATGGTAAACGCCTTTTGACTTGGCACAGGGTTTCGGGACTGGGTCATGTGGAAAAGGAGGTGTAGAGACTAAGGCCGAAGGGTGCTAAGCCCAATATATTTTCAGATATGAATTCTCACCCTTTTAGAATGCGATTTTGAAACCAAGAGAGGGCAACGATAGGCAGCTAATGAACTTTGCAAGCCAGGGCGAGGGAACTGGATGATTCGAACCAGACTGCCTGCGGAAATTTTAATAAGGGAATGATCATGGTCAACAGAGATCAATGCACATTTCATGATCTACATGTGCCATCGATAAGAAGGTGTAGGACCATGGAGACGTAAGGAGGAGATAGGAAAGAGAACCAACTTCATTCCTATCCATTGCAGAAGGTTGATGCACCTAAGAAGGTGATTGGATTGCGCAGTGGAAGCATGGAAAGTTTTTTCCATTCATATATTCAGTCATCTCATGTTGAGGATGTCTCATTGCATGGAGGCATTGCACCAAGGAGACCACTAGATCAGCAAAGGAGGATGAGTGCTTCACCTATTGAGGCACCAATCATTGATTTCATAAGAGTGGAGACCTTGGAAGGTCTTGATACAACGCTGAGATTTTTGGGTATGATCAAGGAGGAGAGAAGCATTCTCTCAACATCATCCACACCCACTCTCATTTCAGTTTCTGGGTTGTGGCAGGAGAAGCAAGGGAAGGATAGCAGCCTTCCCACTCACACATTTGGCATGGAGGCTGTCTATGCACATAACTCTTTGGAAGAGTTAATACAATCACCTCTATTCTCTACAAGGATGGAAGGGGACTCATCTATGAGCTACTCCCTTTGCATGAGAAAAACTTATGGTAAGGGCATTGATTATTTTGATTTATCTAATGTATGTATGCATCCCTTAACCATATATGTGCAGGATGTTGCTCCAAGGAGGAGCATTATTTCTTTGAGGATGCATGGTCTACTTGAGGCCATAAGCATTGTTGGTGACCACTCCCTAGGAGGACTTGGGGAGGAATTTTGTTTTGGAGGACATACTCACATTGCCTCATCCATCATTCACTTCCTCCAAACTTATGAGGAGATTGGGGCAACAAGCAAGTGGTTGAGAGACCACACATTTTTTTCAGTCTCTGTTGCAGCGGAGAGTCAAGATGCATTTGTTACACATGAGGGACCATTGTCCTTCACATTTGCTACATAGGGCAACCAACATGATTCTCATTTTGGCTCCTTATGCTGCTAGTGTTCCTATTGTCAAGAGGAGCATGTGTGGGAGAGAGACACATTGGTTGGGTGTGTCCCTTGGGGGAGAGAATCCCCATACTTTTTGCAGTGCATGCTCTAAAGGGAGAATGAGAGATGATATGGCTGCCACATTCACACCTTTGTTTCTTCAAGAGGCAAGCCATATGAGCTGGGATATGCCTCTCACTAATATTGGAGAGGAGTCTTTCTATGAATTACCAAGCTGGGAGGTGATTCATTTCATGTGGATGATAGCATGGAGACCCCAAGAAGGAGGGGAGATTTTGTAGCATTCACCTTGTCAGTTGCTTGAGGGAAAGCAACACTTTTGGAGGGGAGGAATGTAATATTCCTAATTAGCCCAAGCTAATAAGAATATTTAAATTTTGTTTTATTTTCCACTTATGAATAAATGACTAAGGGAGGACATGTAAAACTCCTTAGATCAGTGAATAAATCAATGCTCAATGTAAACAAATCTATATCTGAGCCATTTACATAAAATCCACTTTCATGTGGAACCGGATTGAGCTATTTGACCGGGTCAACAGGACCAAATCACAACATAGTCTAGGTGCATTGAACCTCTTAGATGATCAACACAGTTTTAGAAGGAGGACCTCATGTGAAAGGGGTTAAGTGATTCAAGGTGGTTTAGGGTTTTGCACTTCCTCATCTTATAAAAGGAAGGATAAGGCTCAAGAGAAGGTTGTTGAATGTATTATTATTTTGGAGAATTATGTTTTCGTAGACAAATTCTAGTTCTCTGGGCTTTTTAGCAAGAGACTAGTGAGGATCTCCTGTTGGGGGTTTTCCATCCTTCCATTGAGTAGCTCTTGGAGGGTTTTGTGCTTCTTCTCCATTATCTGGCATATGGCCAAGCTCCATCTCTCTTTGGCAGCATAAATCCAGTGATGGTTTCATTGTCTAAGTGAGCTGCAGCAAGTGGAACACTGTATCTGTTCAGATCTAGCTTATATTGGAACCTCTTCTCAGTGAGTGAGTGAGTGTGTATTTTAACCTCCTGGAAGAGTGCATCCATCGGTTGAGCTCCAGTTTCAGATCTTGGCATCAGGACAAAGTGTATACTATCATCAAATATGTAGTTTCTCTCCCTGATCTGCGTAAATCTTAAAGAGCAGAGTTGCAGAGGTTTTGGTGTTCTCCTGGAGGAGAGATCTCTAGTGGAAAGGATCCTTCCTTTCACTGTGGTGATCCATGGATTGGCCAACCAATCCATGTACCCTTCAGATATGATTTATTTTCTGATGTATTTACTGCATAATTTCTGAATACTGCTGCAGAACTATGACTTAGATCTCAGATCTACTCACCGTTGTTGATCATTTGCTGAGATCCCCAAGGGGAGTGTATTCTAAAGTCCCTTTTGTATACAGATCTGAAATAGATCTACCATTTTGTATGGATATTATTTATAGATCTGAAATGTTATAAAAATAAGCTTCATCCTCCTAAAATTTACGCTGATAATATTTCCTGGTTCAATACTCTGTTGCAACACCTATTTGAGGCTTGTATTTCATGTAAATGCCTGTATTTCTCTTGTATATTGCATAAGACATAACATAGATGATATTTCCTATTTCTCACACTCTATTACAACTTCCACCTTCAGAAATTACGCTATCCATGCTTCAGTGAAATTCTGCATACTTCAAGTCATGGGGAATCAGGGTTTTTAAGCCTAGTCAGGATTGGAGCAACTGTTTAATATAGCTAGGATCATTTTTTTGACCTGAAATTTCACATGGGATTCCTAAATGACCTAAGATAAAATAACCTACCGCCATTTTCCTTATTTTTATGCATATTGCTGAATACACTCATTTTAGGGCATAAATCACCGCTTTTCCCCATACTTTGTCAGTAGAATTAATATTACGTCTTGATGCTGTACATAAAATTGCTTCTGAGGTGTTTCGAAACACATTTCAGAGTTATTAGCTCGCTGATACTCCAATATTATGTTTTTATACTATTGCAACCCTTCATTGGGCAATTTTCTGAAGATAACTGGGTGTGGGAGATCTGTTTAACCCACATAGAGTGATTTATTTTGGGCCTCCTATTGGATTTTGGTCTTCGATACTCTGATATAAGGTATCCAAGGGCTGGTCTTGGTTTTTGAAGCACACATCCCTAAAAAATGCATTTTCGTGCCCGTTTTGTTGAGCAATCCGGTATTCTGAATATTAAGCACATGTAATCCAAAACAAAAGGAGGCTTATATCAGTTCGTAGGTATCATCCCCTCTGCCCTTCCTTGCTTCACTTCAGTTATATCTCTCTCTCTTTACAACTCCCCTTTGGTGTCTAGTGATTTTGTTATTACAACATATTTAGGTCATATGATTTTCTCTTAATGCTCTTATGTTGGGGGGAATCTGTTATTGCCAAAAAATGATCACTTAGCCATTTCTAACCAAGTGGATCGAAATACACCATATAAGGCCAAGTTTACCATAGTAAAATTGCCTTCACTACATGAAATAATTTGATAAACTGTATTTTATTAAATTATTTATAATTAAAACAAGAAAACCCATGAGGAATAATTAAATAAATCATTATTTATTTAATTTTTCTCTAGGAATAATTAATTAAATCATTATTTAGTTAATTTTCCTTGTCAAATTCGACTAAAATCACTCAAGAATGATTAAACAAATCATTATTTGTTTATAATTCCTTAACCACTTCCTTGAAATAATAAATAACTCATATCTTTGTTTATTATTTATAAATAAAGGTATTTAACCAATTTAAATATCTTTTCCCTTCAAAACATAGAATAAAATATTCCAAGCAGTTAGATCTAGATTTTGGTTAATAATATTTTATTATTTTCCATTTTCGAGAATAACCCAATATTTTGTTATAAATAAGAGGGTTTTCCATCCACTCCTCACCGTGATCATTATCATCATCGTTATTATCTTCTTCTTTTTGCAATCGAGCTCCCATCTCAGTTCAACACATGTTTTTGGGTTTCACACACCAAAGAGAGAGAAAGATCCATAAAACTAAAGCATAAAGGACAACCAAAGGACCTATTAGTCATCAATATTTTTCACTATTGGTAGATGACTATAGGTTGGTTCTAGATTTCTAAAAACAACATTCTTTGAACATTGTGAGTTTTAGAAATCTCACTGCCTTCATTATCCTTATAGGAAAATTTTCACTATTCTATCAACCTTGCCATTTCATGGTCACCCTGCCACTCCTAAAAGACTCCTTATGGGCTTGTGCCACTCATCTCCATCCTTTTTTCCTACCTATGACCTCATTACTCTGTTTTTTCCCTTGCCCATAACTCCACTTTCCATCTAGGGTTTCCCATAACCTACTCATTCCCATGTTCTCCAGGTTCTTTAAGCATTGATGGTCTCAAAACTATCTTTGTAGGTTCTTTAGATAAATCAAGTACATTGGATTTTGGATCTTTAATACAACACTTTAACAAATACTCTATTTTCACTTGAAGCCTCCAAGCCTATTTTCAGTCAAGATTATGGTCAAAGAACCCTCCCACTAGGTCATTAGGGTTTCACAGGTTGTAAGGTCGTCATTGGTGTTTCAAACATTTTTTCTCCTTTGCTAGAAGTTAGCTCAGATGTAATAGAATATCAGCACATGGTTATCCAAGAAATATCTAAAAGTTTCCAAAGAAGACTACCCTATCAGCTCAAAGTTTGCAAGAGGTAAATGCAAAGAGTTTAATACTTCTGCAGGAGTGTTGAAATTTTCATCAGCAGAAGGTATTGGTAAGGTATATGGTATGCTCCTAAGTCAAGATAATTCATAGAAAGGAGAGAGGAAACATTTTTATTTTAAGGAGAACTAGGGTTTTGAGCTTAATGATCTAGGTAGATTGTCAAACAGTAATCAAATAGCAGAAATAACCTGGAGAAGGCACACCAAAAAAAACATGATGAAAGTCTATCAGAGACTATTGATGAAAAAGGGAAAAAGGTGAGGTGAACTTGACAAAAATGAATGAACTTGAAAGGGCTATAGAGAACTTATAAGACAACACTGATGATTGTTGAAAAACACTCCAAACATCTAGGGTTTTGGGAAAATGGCCAGAAAAGGTGAAAAGCATGAGTTGAGCTACATGGTGGAAACAAGAGAATAATTTGAAGATGTCACTCTGTGATAATATCCCAAACTTTTCTAGTGAACTTATCACGCCTCCATAATTTTCCAAGAAATCATTCCAAAGGACAAATCATTTGCCACACCTAGGGCTAGTTTTTCTTCAAACTATGTTTATGACCAAAAAAAGATGAATTTGACAAAAGTGAGAGAGTTTTTTTCCATCATAGGTCGAAGAAGAAAAAACTCCTTCATATTTTACACAAGTGTCATTTTTTTATTTCAATGTCAAAAATACAGGTGTCATGGGAGAATTGATGCACTTCTGGAGTGACATTGGGAAAATTAGGTTTTCTTATAGCTGGATTATCCAAATGACTTGCTTGATGAGTCACATGATAAACAGACTGGAATATATTTCCAATGAGGTATCATGAGCTCAATTTGGATTTGATGAAGGCCTCCAAACATTCCCTGCACCAGCACTCTGCATTTCTGCACCATCATTCAACACTTTTTGACCAGTCTTGGGAGAATCAACTTTTGAAAAGACAAATCAACTCCAATCAGTGAAAAAAATGTATATTTGGAAAGTAGACAAGATAATATTTACAAATATCTATCATGGGCCCAATTTTAACACCGTGAAGACCTCCAAATTCCCTATGAAAAAATGTGATGCTCGCTCAGGAACTGCCGCTACGTGTTCAAGAGTTGGTGCTGCGCCCTCAGCACTGGTGTTGCACCCTTAGACAGAGAGGTTTTCTAAGCCCTCAAAAAACTCAAATCACTCAAAAATACTTCCAATCTCTTTTCAAAGTTCCTCCAAGCAAATCTTAAGGGTAAGTACATGTCATACACCTATCTTCAAGAAATTTTGATGGTTTAAATTGGATGAAATGGAACCCTAAGATGAAACCCTGAATTTCATGATTGAAATCATTGTTTGAAACTCATTCCCTTTGCCTATGAAGAGTGATTGCACAGTTGGGGGTTATCATTAAGTGTTTTAGCCTCTCACTCAGCCTAATGTACCTATACCCTCACTTATTCATTCCCTCATTAGCCTAAACTGCCATTTCATCACCATATTTTCATTTCATTTCCATTTACACTCCAAGGTTGGAAAAACAGAGTATAAACATGTCAACAAAGGGTTGTCATTAAGTGGTTAGCTTATCCCTCATTCTCATATACTCACATTCCCTCACCTCATAATGACTCATCCACCTCACCATCCACACATATTCCTTCACCTCAGGACAATCCTCCTTCATCACCCTCTCACAATCCCTCACCATCCTCTCATAATACTAGTGAATCAAGAAAAGGTGAATCAAATAGTGAGGGAGAGGGAAATGAAAAATCAAGCAATGATGAATCAAGCAATGAAGAAGAAGGCAATGAGGAGGAAGATGCCAATGAGGAAGAAAACAATGAGGAATCAAACAATGAAAAATCAATCAGTGAGGAAGATGTCAGTGAAGAAGAAAGCAGCAAGGAAAAGAGAAATGATGACAGTAAGGAGGATGTCAGTGAGACAGATGGAATTGAGGCAGAGAGCAGCCATGATGACAGTGAGGGAATTGAAGCACATAGTAGTGATGTTGTTGGCAGTGATGATAGTAGGCATGAGAGCATCCATGAAAGCAATGATGATACCAATGATGATGGCAATGAGACATGTATCACTATGATTAGTAAAATTGAACCTTTTCCTTTGACCTACCATAGAGGAAATAGGCATGTATTTTCTTCCCTCAAGAGGCAAAGGGCCATGCCTTCTACATCAACCAAATAGCTTGACAAAGTTCAGGAAAGGGTCATTGATGAACAAGAGGAAGAACAACTTCCTAGGAAGAGGCCAAGGACAATTGGATTGAAGAAAGCCTTAGCCAAAGATAAGGAGGAAAAAGACAAATAAAAACTTGACATCCTTTCTGATGCCTCTCTACAAGCATCCCAAACCTAATCAACAAGGTAAATCCAAATTTTGGCACAATTTTGAAGATTTTGAAATTTTCACTGTTTTGAAGGGCCAAAGGCGCAACGCCACTGGTGTTGTGCTCTTTTTTGGGGCACCCAATGGAGGAATGGCTTAAATTTTCATGTTCAACTTTCCAAGTACATCACTCAGTGAAAATTTCATCTCATTTGGAGAAAAATTGGTCCTCCAAAAGTGCCAAAAACACCATAAAATCACCTTTCTACCCTATTTTCAGAGCTGGCATTGCGCCCTGAGAAGTCTTGAGTGAATGGATTTTTGGGCTGAAAAATGGACACAAAATGGAAAAATAAAGGTATATTTTGAAACTAGACAGGATAGGCTTTCCAATGAGCTATCATGGAACTCATTTGGACACCAGGAAGACCTCCAAATATTGGTTACAAAACAGGCAATTTTTCCAGTGCAGGCGCTACGCCCTTGGACCTTAGTGTTGCGCCCTTGCCTACAAAGTCAAAAAAAGACACAAAGTTATTGAAAAAATATATTTTTGAGGAATTTTAAGGAAAATCACTCCTATTTATCTCAGAATTTATGTTTTAAGTTATTTTTCATTTATTAAGTTAGATATTTTGTGCCTTGGGCCTTGCATGGTCTCTTTGGACAAAAATGGTATTTATGATGTATTAATGACATTTTGGAAACCCTAGTTAGGGTTTTAGTTCTCCTTTGCTATTTAAATACTGCATGGAGGCCTCATTGTATATTTTGGTCTGTTGCTAAGCTCAATATGATATAGACTTTGAGTTTCTTGAAGAAATTGGCTTTGGTGTGTTGTGATTGCTTTGAATTGAGCATCAATGGATTAAGCACATTCCTAGGACTCATGAGCTATGTTAGATGGTGATTTATTTCCACTCTTGTATTTGTTTACTTCAGTTTTCATTATTTTCATGGTTTCTTTGATCATAGGACAAAATTTTTAGAGTAGGATATGATTTCTTGGCACCATACTTCTGTCTTCCTCCTTTGATCTCTATGTTTTCTTCCTTGAAGTTTAATTAAGGAATCCGTAAATTCTCTTTAGTTTCACTGAAATGTTATGTTAAAATATCTCTTTGTTTGAAAGTAAGATTTAGATAATTCTTAAATGCTCTCTAGGATTACTTGTTTGTTGTTTTGAGGTCTGTTTAGCAAAAGCCTAGTTGAAGAATCCTTCATTGCTCTTCAAGTTTTACTATGTTATCATCCTGAAAGCTTTTCTTGTTTCTAGTATGTTGAAGGATCCTTAATTTCCCTTTGAAACTACTGCACTCATAAATTCATGTTTATTTCACACTCACTAAACCTACTTAGATCCATTTCGCCTTGTTAACTTGCCCTATGAAACACCCTTGACCTATTGTTGTACTTTTCAAGACCTTTGCAGACTCCATAGCCCAATGGATTGATTTTCTCTTACTCTACCTATTCTTCTTGACAACCTATCCAACCAAACAAACAAATAAACAAACCCTAATCCCTATAACTAGCCTAAAATCAAAACCCTAAAATCAAACAAGTTAAATCCTTTACACAAACATAGAGAGAGCCCTCTCTGAGTCCAGGAAGTATAGGTCCTAGGACTCCAAAGATTGGTTTGATGTTACCCTTGTATTTGGTCATTGCCAATATACCAAATTACAGGGACCTAACAAGACCCATCCCATTTGAGGGGGACCTATAACCATCATATGAGTCTCCTTCACCAGGTGTAACACAATAATCATAATAATATTCAGTCTTTTAAATTGCTTTGTCCATGGTATGGGGTTTTACATTATTTAATATTTTTGTTGTTTAATGTATTTTTTTCAACAGATCTATTATTTTGTAGGTTTCTTCTAACTTTCTGTTGCAAATCTGAAGAATTATATCACCATATATGTTGTTAGAATCATCAGTAAGTTAGTCACTTTTGGCTTAAGTAAAGCCTTTTTGTTACACCTTCCAAATTTTTATGCTAATAGTCATGGTGTAGGCCTTTCAGTCATTGATGTCTCTCAGTTGTAGGAGATACAATTATGAGAAGCAAATTTTCTTCGTTTATAATGATTATTTTGCATATGTTGTAGTTGATCAAGATTCATCATAGAAAATTTGGTATCAACCTTGTTTATCGGTGTCAGCATGGCGTTTCAACATGTGTGGTTGCCCTTTTCCATTGATGTCAAAGGGGGAGAATGTAACCAAACACCAGCAGACAATGAGACCATCCAATCATAGGATGAAGGTGAGTGAATGACGATTGATTTGGTGGTGTGTATTTTGGTTTCCATCAATGCCAAAGGGGGATATTTTTGGCAGCATGGTGTTGGTATTGATTTAAACCATGAATCCAACTAGTTTTGAATTGATCTCAAAAAAATAAATGAGCTTGTGGATGATGATATGAGTTATGTAGATGTGTTGCATGAGGTTAGAATGTTGATTGTAGGTGCAATGATGATATGGTGTAGGTTTGTACATTTATGGGTAGATAAGTTTTGAGTTTTCCAAGTTTATGAAGATTTTTGCTAGCTTGCCACCATCTCCCAATGGAATTTCCACAATGATACAGTCTACCCTTTGTGTGTCCACAAAAAACTTCCCAGGTATGTTACTTAGTCCCTGAAAAATCACTTGTAGGTGAACAAAAACAAAACCATGAGCTAATCTAGTCATTTTCCAATAGATTTGACTGAGAACACCTTGATTGATTTATTCAAATCTAGTTG
The DNA here is from genome assembly GCA_034641835.2 of Pinus albicaulis. NCBI lineage: Eukaryota > Viridiplantae > Streptophyta > Pinopsida > Pinales > Pinaceae > Pinus > Pinus albicaulis. Next base: position 1,342,589,748 of record CM076581.1, on the reverse strand, counting down.
CTTGATTCGTTCCTCCAGGGTGGTGTGAATGCAATAAATCTCAAGATTATATGTTTGATATGGTCTGAGTTAGTAGCACTTGATCTAGTTATAAATTTGATTGTTAAGGTTCTGATTTGGTCACAAAGTTAATGTTGCATGATAGTGGTTAATATGTTCACAAGATTTTATCTAATCGTTGTAATGAAATGTCATTAACTCAAGTAATAATGATTGATTTGGTCCAATGATCCTGTGTGTATGTATTTGGAAGATTCGAGGCTTAAATATTGATTCTATGCATCGATAAGAAGACTAAAAATTGTGGGTATTACCCATAGAGTGTGACATCAAGGAAATAGTGTAATTTTCCATACGTTTCCACATGATGAAAAATGAAGAATATCTCAATGTGCATGGATATTGGGTCGATTTGAGGAGATGAGTAGATGCATGAGTGATTTTGATGATGGGTGATCAAGAACATGTATACATGTAGTTGATGGAGAATTGCATGCTGATATGTTGTATTGTATATATCAATGGGAGTGTACATATACATGGTTGCAAATGGTTCATTTCATGTATGATTAACATAGATTTGTGATTGCAGGCTCATATGCCAAGATATTGTATGGAGGAAAGAGTGAAGTCATATGTTTTTATATATTTGATGTATACAAAGAGAGAGGGTTTATCAGTCTTATTGTTTGTTGATGCACAATGTTGATAGTAGTGAATGTGTGATGTTGTAATTTTTGTTCGGAGTATGGAATAAGGATTATTGTTACTAGACATCTATTTTTGGTTTAATTGATAGTGAGATTTTTGAGTGTGTGTGAGTTTAGTATTGATATTAATGCCTTGTATATCTGAGAGTAAAGTTTGTATTATTGTTGCTAAAAGTGTATTGTCATTAGGTTGACAGTGTCATGTATTCTTGAGCTAGGGCATGTTGTATTGTGTTGAGAAGGATTTGATCTATTTCATGAGAAGATTTGTTTGTGTAACGAGAGATTGATTATGTGATGCCTAAAGATAATTTTATTCAGTTTTTTCATATATGATTAAGTGGGTCTAGTATGAAAATTGTGAAATGAGGCCTCTAGATGTTTGAGCAGAGTATAGTGGTCCCAATTTTAAAATGCGTGAAAGGTGGTCCACAAGGATTTGAACATTAGGCCTTTAGTGGGAAAGTGATGGCTTGTTGGTAAGTGGTGGCTTGGTGATTCAGGGTGTCGTGGCTTCCTTTGGGTTGTGGCCTAAGAAATTAGAAGTGGTGGCTTCCCTTTAGTGGTGGCCAAAGAAACTATTGGAGGTTGGGGCCTGCAACAAGTTGGGCCCTGAATAATTGAGGAAGTGGTGGCTTCCATCAGGTAGTCGTCTAGAGTGCGTGGTTGCTCTCATGCATTGCAAGTTAGGGCTCGCGCACTGGTGGTGGTTAGTGATCGATGGAAAAGAAGATTTTAAATAATAATAAGAAGAAGACAAACATAGTACAATGGTTTTTCTTTTGGAAGGGTTTCCACCTAATATTTTATGTCCTCATGTGTTTATGTGTTGATCTCTTTATTGTTGTTTTTTCATGTGTGTTTTTGCTCATGGTTCATGGTTGATGTATTATATGTTATATGTTGTTTATATATGATGCTAATCATTGTTTAAAGAAAAAGTGAAAATTGGTATTTGGTGATCCATACTTGACAATATTGATTCACCCCCCACCCCTTCTAAGTATTGTAAAGCTCCCAATAAGTGAAAGAAAAAATTGAACAACTTACAAGAATACAATGTTTAATAATTATAAGTTTTTCACAATCAATTTTTGTAAAAGAAATGTGGCCTCCAAATCATTATTATGACTGATAAAATATATAACTTACAAAACCAAGTTTTTGTTAAGATATTTTGACACATAGGAGTTAGTTGAGTTAAGTTTGATCTAATGCATCTATTAGATAAAAGTGTGTTTTCAAGTGTGTTTCATTAATATGCATAGGTTTCATTGGAATGTGATGGTCATGTTATGTTATATGCATAGAGTGATATGACAATTCATATTCTCCTTAATAATAATAGTTATTGATTTATGGCTTAACATAGATTTATCCATGATCTCTTTTTAAACAAAATGAAGGGTCATGTTGATGATCTATTATCAAAGCTCTCTTATCTAAAATATTTTCTTTTGCATTAATAAAATTTCCTCAAGTGGTCCCTAGATTCAAGTGACTACGCACACGTGCAAAATCGGTTCCTCCCATGCACAGGTTGACGAAGTCATGCACTGCCAGCTCTAATGTGATGTGGAACCTTCTCTCTGCAATCATTTACATGAGCTCCATGATGCTCTTGATCTTCTGCCACACCCTGAATCACATGCCACCCCATGAGAACTATCCCAACTCACACTTGCGATCATGTTAAAAAATCGCACAAAATTTGCACTTGTACCACAAGTCTTCAAAAGGTAAGTCTCTCCTCATTGTGTCGTCCCCTTGCTGCTCCAGTTGGCCTCCAGAGCCCTCTTTGCCCCCCTTTCCATTCTGTTGCTGCCTTAGTCTCTCTCCGTGCTCCACCAGTTGTGTGCCATCCCTCTTTCGTGCCTTCATACTAGCGCCAGGCCACTGGGAAACAACCCTGTTGCTCCCCTCTAGGCTGCATGATCCCTGTGGTATTCCCCTTGGCTGCGTGCCCCCCTCTGGAATTTCTCGCCTTTAAAAATTCACCCTGTTGCACACATTCAAAGGTGGGATCCCTCACTACACACCCCCCTCCTATGAGCCCCCCTATTGCACAGTTCTCTATTACGCACATCCCTACTCCGCTTCTCTGTTGAGAGCTCCCCTGAAGAGAAAGCCATCATCTATGGACCATCCCCCACCTCTATGTTGCTTCACCCCCCAATGGCTCTGCATTAGTGCCAAAAGACCATCAGGGGTAGCCAAAGAGGCGCGTTCTTGGGTCTCTATCAGTGAGGTCAAGACAATCATTCAGAATCCATCAAGGGCTCCTCTTTTGGAAACCATGATAGGGAGGCACCATAGTGCCCTGAGAGCACCCCGGAGGAGACCACCCTAGCTTAGGAGAATCAGAGAGGCAGAAGGGGTCCCAATAAATCCACCATCGCGCACCTGGATCAACCTACTCCTCACAAAACTGAGCCTCTCTTGGTAAAGGAGGGCTCGGGGGAGGACACTGATGTGTGTATCATGGACTCAGATGGTGTTTGGATGCATGTTCCTGATGTTGAGTACCCAGTCGCTCCCATCCTCTGTGCACCTGCTACAAAGCCCCACGTGTGCCTTCTGCTGAGGACGAGGCCATAGCGTAGGAGTATAGATGTTGCATAGAGGAGGAGGACCCTGTTACTGAGGATGATGAAGGAACACCATGACTGCGTAGCTACTCGAATTTTTTCTATTTTTTGTTATTTCAGCACATACTACTGATCTTTTGATTTTTCTTGTGTCATGACACACGTTGTAATTTTTTACTGTTTGATGCTATTAAATGGTTGGTTTCCTCCTAGGAGGTAGATGCAAATCTGCGCTACTCTGAAAGCATCAAAGGTTAGGATTCGATAAGCACAGCTTGCCATCTCAACCTGTCTCCTATGTAAATTTTCTCTTTGAATTAATATAGTTTATCCTAACTTACCAAAAAAAAAAAATTCCTCAAGTGGTTGCGTTGGTTGGGTCATGGGCTATTTCCCTCTCAGAGGGTTTTAACCACATAAAAAATTAGCATTGTTATCTTTGATATAGTTCTATGATTGGTTATTAAAGGTGTTTTTCTTGTATGGAATACCATGCTCATCTGAACATGGTATCACAACCCGTTTAAAGAGCTACTCCCGTTGGTGATGGAGATCTTGAAGCCAATGTTTCTGCATTTCTGATATCTACTATGTGTACTATTTTTGCCTAAACATATTGTTCCATTGCATTTGGAACACTATTTTTAGTTAAGAACGCCTTTTTTTTCATCCAAAAGGTGTTCATTTTCCAAGATACAACATTTTTCATCAGATCCAGAGGTATACAATCCAAATATGCTATTTTTTTTTCAAATTATAAATTTCATATTTCAATTTTCTATTTATATTCCCAACTTGCTACTCTTTCTAGTATGTGTACGCTTTTTCCCTACACTTTGTGTGATCTCAATAAATAAAAAACAATGAGAAAACTTCCATTTCCCGGGTAAGCTAGACATGGTCAAACCCCACTGTTGTCTAGTTTTGAATATATATATATATATATATATATATATATATATATATTTGTTTTTAGATGAGCACATATTTTCTTGCAAACACACAATTCAAGGCATAGCTCCAAAAACAACAAAACCCTCCTTCACTACCATTATTTTTCTTTTTGCATTAGCTAAATTGGTTAAAATTTAATTTATTTAGTACAAGATGTTGAGTTCAAATCTCTTTTTTTTTAAGTTAATTTTTGTAAATGTTCATGCAAACTTAAGTTATTTCTAAACTTTATTATAAAGTGTATTTCACTTGCAATTTAAAATTGAATCATTGTAATATAGCCTTAATATTTTTTAAGTTATTTTTTCATGCAACGTTCATTTATAAAGTAACTTCATTGTAAAAGTGATTCACATGTTTTATAAACATAGGTCACTTCATAAAGTCATTTATTTGTAAAAGTGAGCTTATAGGAAAGATTGTGAGGGAATATAATTTTATTTTTTTTAAATCAACATCCATCATCACTTGGGCAAACATTTATCTTCCACGTGGCTCTTTGATATTGTTAATGCCTTTTATTTTAAGAATATAACTTTCACATCCATAATACATTTTCAGTGTTTTTTTTTTTTAATATTCTATTTTTTTATAGCTTTCCATCAAGACAATTAGGTTTAGCTTTTGAAATTATATTATGAACACATTTCAATATGGAAACTTCAAGTGAACTTTTGCTTACCAATTTCAACTATTTCTTATATAAATCCCACATGGAGGATGTACTAAGAAGTAAAGGATTGTATTGGATTACATTGGGACAAGAAAATGCCCCCATTAATGTTGATAAGAAAAAAAAATGGGATAATAGGAATGGTGAAGCATATGGATTGATAAAAATGTCCATTTATCCTTATCTGAGATTTCATATTCACAGAACTGATGCTTCAAATGAAGTCTAGGTCAAGTTGAAAAAGATATTTGGTGAAACTAACATTATTAGATCTCATTAGCTTGAAAATAATATCATGAATTTCATTCACAATGATTTATCTTGCATTAAATATTACTTATCTAATTTTAAAACACTTCGACATTTGCTTAAAAATTGTCAAGTTAATCTAGATGAGGAATGTTGCATATATATTATTTTTCAAATCTTAGTTCTACATTTTTTTTGTTATCTACATGTTATGCCATTAGATAAGCTTTGGGAGATTCCTATCAGAAACCTTATCTTGAATATTTTTTTGACTCTCTGATTAGAGAACAAGACAACCTCTTGCATATTGGAGTTATTACGACTGCAGTTACATCTAACAAGGCCTTAGTGGCCCAATAGAAAAACAAAACCATGCATCCAAATAAGAAACATCTTCGAAACAATAAGAAAAATAAGGGTCCCAAACCCTTTCAACTAGCATCTTCTCCTAATGGTGAAAAGGGACCAAAATCAAAGAGTAAGACTCTGACTAATATAAATTGTAACTATTTTTGGAAAGACAATCATTTATAGTCTCAATACTTTAAAAAGATGGAGGCCTTGGAACCAGCAACAAAGAAGCACAACATCAGCCTTGGTTATTCTTCTAACACTTCTTTATATGGACATGTGCTTTATGTTACTGGTTTCTCTTTTAATGCAACATATACTTCTTCTTCTAAAGAATGAATTATTGATTTTGGGACATCAAGTTATCATACATCTAAGGATAAAGCCATATTTCTCCTCTTAATGGTTGTAAAACCAAAAAAAATATTTTTTGGTGATTATAGATCTCTTGTTTTTGTAGGGTCTGGAATAGTTCAAGTAGATAATGGTCATTCCAATGATGTATTATGTGTTCCAAGTCTTTCTTGGAACCTTCCGAATTAGAGAACTTTTGAGGTCTAAAATGGGCATCCTAAGAAAAATGTACAACCAAAATAAATTGTATAAGAACCATTAGGATTTAAGATGATGATTTCAACCATGGGGGATGATTCACCATATTTTGGGTAAAAGGGTAAAAATATTAAAAAATAATAAAATAATAAAAATTCTTTTTCAACTTGTATTTTCAACTTATCTCCCTAAGGTTTTAATCGAATTTCGAGCGAGAGTACTCGTTGCATAAATAATTTAATTCCTCATCCAAGGATTACCCATGTTGTGTACTTTCGATGGACCCTGCTACATGAAAAATGAGAAATACATTAAAAAAAAGCGTTATTGCAATCACATTTTTCATGTATTTCTCATTTTTTGTGTAGCAGGGTCCATTGAAAGTATGCAACATGGGTACTCCTTGGATGATGAATCAAATTCAATATCCAATGAGTATTCCCACTCGAAATTTGAGTAAACCCATAAGGAGATAAGTTGAAAATACGAGTTGAAAAAGTAGTTTTTTCTTTTTTCCCTTCAAAATTTGATGATGTAATCTAATCTTATTTTATTATTTCCGCTATTATTTTATAATTTCCTTAGGATGCCCATTATATACCTCAAAATTATCCTAATTAGTATCAATATATCAAATCACTCATTCAGTTGAAGGTAAAACAATAGAATTTTCACCTCACCAAGTTGTAATTAAGGATTTAAATTATCCTAAGCATGTTCATGCCACTCGAATAGTTGATGATATTACAGAATTGTACAAGTTTGACAATTTTAGGTCATCACCTTTTCCCTCAATTTTGATTGTGAAAAGTGATAACTTGAGCAAACTTTGGCATGAGCGATTTTGTCATCTAAATTATCGCTCACTACAACAACTATTTAATCAAAATATCGTTACTAGTGTTCCTCTTGTTTCTTTCATAGATGGTGTTTGTGTCGGTTTTGTTCTCAACAAACATCATTGGGATAGTTTTGATAAATGCGCCTCATGACATGCTTCAACACCTTTGCAACTTATTCATAGTGATTTATGTGGCCCGCTTTCTTCTCCTTCTTTATTTGGGTTCAAGTACTTCTTAACATTCATTGATGGCTTCTCGAGATGCACTAAGGATTATTTCTTAAAACCTAAGAGCTAAGTTTTTGACTTGTTCTTGGCCTACAATTTCCTTGTATAAAAACAATCTAGACATCGACTACAGAGATCAAGAATATATAATGGAGGTGAATATGTCAACAATAAATGTACAAATTATTGCATTGCATAGGGTAATAAAATGCAACTTGTTGTTTCATATACAACCACAATAAAATGGTGTTGCTGAAAGAAAGAACTGTACATTTAAAGAAATGGCTTGTATGATTTAATCTAAGGGATTAAGTCTTCATTATTGGGAGAAAACAATCAACTGTGAAAATTACATAGTAAATCACACTCCCACAAAGGATTTAAGAAATATAACACTAGAAGAAGCATGAACTAACATTAAGCAAGATGCAAGCCACTTTTATATCTTTGGTAGTGTAGCATGGGCTTACATTCATGATGAAAAAATGAAAAATTTACAACTTAAAATTGAGAAGTGTATTTTTGTTATATATTATGAAGATGTAAAAGGCTATATACTTCTTCAACCTCACTTCAATGAAATAGTCATTAAAATATATGATAAATTTGATAAAAATCTCTTGGTCTGTGAGCCTAATTTGACAGTTTTTTCATCTTCAACTTGCAAGCTATATTCAACGCTTGTTACACCTTCTCTTCCTGTTTTGGTTTCCTCTTCAAATTATGACATTAAGGATGAAAATCCACCCTTTCTTGCTCACATTCCTACACATTATTCCATTTAACATGAACCTGCAACTTCATAAATGGGTCCCTTTAACATGTGAAGTCGTTGGTGACCTTGTCATTGATGCTTCAGATAAAAGTCGTACTCATGCACATTTCTAGTGATCCTCCTCTATTTTGGCTCATGTTTTATAGACTCATGATTTGGAAACATTTGTAGAAACTTAAAGCCATCTAAATTTGGAAACATCAACGAATGAATAATATCGTTACTTGGAAAATGATACTTAGGAACTTGCACCTCTTCCAAATGGAAAAAAACTTGTTATATGTAAATGGGTATATAAAAATAAGTGTGCATTAGATGGAAGTGTTGAAATACATAAGGCTTGGTTATTTTTTAAAGGATTATCTCAAGTTGAAGGAATTTAATACAATTAAACATTTTCCCCTGTCACCAAAATGAATTCCATACACCTTGTTCTAACCCTTGTTGTGTTACATGGACGGGAGGTCCATTAGATGGATATTAATGCAAGTCAAGAAGTTGTGTGGCTTCACCAAATTCTTTCAGAGTTTGGATTTAAACAGTAGCATTCGACCACCCCTTGGTATGACAATCAAAGTGCCATTCGTTGGAAAAACGTGAGACTTGTGATTTAGTGTGATTTTCCTCTCTTTGATAATTGTTTGTGACTCATTTTGGCTTCTTTTAATATTTATTAATTTATTTTTCATAAATCATTTACCAAAGCATAAACATGAGGATCACAGAAAACAAAAGAACACAATATATAGGATCCAAGCTAGGGAAAAACCCCTCCAAGGGGAAAATGAAAAAAAATAAAAAATCTTCTTATAGAATCATATAAAGGTGAGATATCCAAGACTAATGACCGAAGACTTAACCCTCTAGAGGCAAAGCTAGATCTGCCTTATTCATAGAAAAATTTGTCAACAAGAGACCAACAAAAAATTTCCAACAAGATATGTAATAGGGAAGATCTTCCACAAACAAAACTTCAAGATACATTCTTCATCAACTTCAGATTTCGGCCTTCCTCTTATTCTATGGTTTTTCATCTTAGATTGCATGAATTTGTGTGTGTCCAAAAGAGCTCAAATCATACTCTATTTTTATTGTTCAAAGGGGTGTGAATAGACATGTTCTTTGGGGTTGAGCTAACTTGACTAGTAGGTCAAATTGGCATCTAGAGGGGTTTTGACCCATATTACATATTTAAAAAAAAATCAATTTTCTTTACAATAGGTTCAAATAGGACTTTGACACTTTCACTCAAGAAAACCTAGAGGTATGAAGAACATTCTTATCTAATAAAAAATAATCATTATTTTTTTTCTTCTTCTTTTTCTTCTTTTTCTTTTACATAAAATATACAACGATATAGGTACAAATATCATTATGAAGATCAGTCCTAGTTACATTTTACAACACTCCCTCTTATTTAGGGAGGGATTCATAATTCCATAGTTGGTAGAAGGATATTTCTCAAATTGAAATATTCTCATAAGTGTAGAAATTATATAACTTATGTGTTATATATCCAAGATTATCCAGATCACACATTATTTTAACTTCGTGCACAATACATAATCTATTACACCATTGATCATCACATACGGAAATTAAATCAATTGCAATGCACACATGCAACCATAAAAATTCACACACATTAACACAATGATTTAACAGGAAATCCTGAAGCTAAAAACCCCAACTATCATATATTATGTATCATGGAGATCATGTAACAATCTCATACAAATCTTAGTACATCAAGCTCTCAGTACAATACAATCATCACACACTAACATAGAAGAAATGTCACAAATCCATGCACCAATCTCGGCCCTCTTGCTAGCCTGCCTCCCACCTTTGCGCAATCTACGCAAGAATAGCTACGAATGAATTAGATTACTCTTGGATTGACTGTGCAATCCTCATTGGAATCTCAGAGTGTTGGATGCAATCAATGCATCACTATAGTCACAACTGATAGTCACACTTGCTCTTTCACCTATCTCTCCACTGGTCTCCACTGAAACTGCCATGCACTGTAGTTAACTAATGTATTATTCAGTTGATTAATGAGTTATTATTTATTGAATTAATTAGCTAATTAATTCACACCACTCTCACTAGTGTATCAATCAGTTAGACTAGATACAACTAGCTCAACTGAGTCTAACTGAGTTAAACTAAATACAACTCCACCAACTACTTCTCCAACTCCACCAAACTTTGTCACATGAGTTCTAACTAAACTCCTCCATGAAATAGCTCCAGTAAACCCTCGGGAATAGCGTAATTCCTTCTGTCAGCTGTTGTGCCACATCTGTGCACTTAACTGAAGTGCTCCAAGAGAATAAGATAATGTTTAGAGTCCAAATATTATTAAGAGCTAATAATATTCGACATATCTATTTTTAGATTGGCAATATAAAAATAGATTCCGCCCAATATGTCTAAAAATATAAGTCCATCTATTTTTCCAACTTGACCAACCATCCACAAATAGCATCTTGCAACTCATAGAATATGATCGACATGTCTAAAAATAGACATAGTCTAAAAATAGACTTTGCGCCAAAAATCACCTATGTGGGCCCCACCTAGTTTAGGTGATTATTTTCCAACTAGGATCAAGGATGATGTTTCAGGATGCCTCCTTCACTATTTCTTGTTGCAATATTCAACACTCCCTCTCAACAAGAAAGGACTGTCTTCGCATGCGACATGCAACTCCATGCATTCGCCTTGCAACACTTGTTGCAACACTTCCGAAACTGAAAGGCTCCAAACAACTCAACCAGTCTAATACATCTATCATCAAAGTCTTTGAATTTTTCTGGTACCAACTACACATGTCTTCAGGAACCACTGCGCTGTTGAACTCTGCACCCATGCACTCTGCACTTGCTGTCAACTATGAACTGCACTCCAGTATCTGACACTGTCACTTTGATCTGCCTGCATCAATCCAACTGATCATGCTACTGCTACTCTATGGGCACCTCGTAGCCAGGTTCAATTCATGAGATCCACACCATCTCAATGAATCCTGCCCAGAAATCTCCTCTTGGGACTACTCATGCATGTTGCCCCACCTCTCACCTGGTGGTATAGCTGCATGCACTCCCTCTACCCATTTGGCACAAAATTTCTCTGCATGAGTGGTTGCTCCCACTCCATGATCCTCATCTTGTGGCTTCTCCACATCCCGAGGTTCACTCTTACCTGCATGCAAATCCTGCTCCCTCTCAAGCTTCAATTGCATGGCTTTCTTGCACTTCCGAACAGTAGGAAGCTCCGTAGAAATCCCATCTACTTCAAGTCTGTAGAGATTCTTTGCTCGAATCCAAACCTTCTTGACTTTTCCTGTTGCTTTGTACCGAAGGAAAAATTTTCCTTCACTAAAGACAACATCATAGCCTTTATCCTCTAACATTGCGATTGAGATTAAATTCTTCTTTAAACCTGGAACATGCACTACATCTTGTAAAAGAATGAGTTTACTTGACTCCCTCTGAAAGGTAATGGTACCAATGCTGGTCACATTGTATCGTCCATTGTCGCCCAACTCAACATGCAACTGAAGATCTTTCTCCACCAAGTTATTGAAAATGTTCACATCTCCCGTCATGTGAAAGGAAGCACCACTATCAAAGTACCACCCCGATCCCAATGCACTAGACACCATGCATGTGATCAATGAGAAGTCAAGCACAAATTGCGAGGCAAGAGCCTCACCAGCTGCAGCTCTAGCAACCTTCTTATTCTTCTTCTTTTGTGGACAATTTGTGGTGAAATTCCCATGTTTGTGACAGTGAAAACACTTCACTTTGGACATGTCATGCTCTTTTCCATCCGCACCAGATTGAGAAGGATTTTTCTTCCCCTTCCCTTTCCTTGCTTTGGTAGCCAAAGCGCAATATTCTTCATCTTAATTCTTCGATGAAGATCCATCCCTGGTATCCTGCCTTATCTCCTCCTCCACAAGATCCGACCATCCGACCAAAGTCACTCCCATCCTGAAAGTTTCTCCCGTCTATTGACAGAGTCTTCGTAGCTATGCCAACTCTTCAGAATCCCAAGGAGAGCCAAGCTCACCAATTCTTCTTCATCCACACTGACTCTCACACTCCCAAGCTCATCCCTACAGTGGAAAAACTTTTTCAAGTATACCGGAATAGTGTCATTCTTCTCCATTTTTATTTTTTTGAGCTTGTCTTTAAGTGCCAACTTCCTCTGGTCACTTCTGCTTTGGAACAAGTCTGTCAAATCCTTCCACATCAAGAATGGAGTGGCTTTACCATGAAGGTTGGACACTATGTGATCCTTCACACCTTTCAACAGAATCCTTCGACATTTTTCTACCTTCTTTTTCCATGCGTCAAGTGCGGCTGCATCGCTAGAACGCGACTTAGGAACATCGCTATCGATGAAATCGGCCTTCCGCCCATTATCATTCAGCACCACCTCCATCCTGTCCTTCCATGCAAAATAATTTGAGCTCCCATCAAGGGCATACTACAATCACAATCCGTTGAAATACATTTCAATGAATGCTCAACTTTGACACCAAGAAAACACTGCAGCAAATTCGAATTCCACCAGCACAAAACTCAACTTCTTCAATAATTGCAATCTCCTCCAATGATCAAATACTCTGATACCATGTAGAAATTATATAAATTATGTGTTATATATCCAAGATTCTCCCGATCACACACTATTTTAACTTCATGCACAATACAGAATCTATTCCACCATTGATCATCACATGCGGAAATTAAATCAATTGCAATGCACACATGAAACCATAAAAATTCACACACATTAACACAGTGATTTAACGGGAAATCCTGAAGCTAAAAACCCCAACTATAATATATTATGTATCATGGAGATCATGTAACAATCTCATACAAATCTTAGTACATCAAGCTCTCAGTACAATACAATCGTCACACACTAACATAGAAGAAATATGCAAATCCATGCACCAATCTCAGCCCTCCTGCTAGCCTGCCTCCACTACGCAAAATTTGCTAAAGAATAGCTCTGAATGAATTCGAATTACTCTTGGATTGACTACACAATCCTCATTGGCATCTCCACTGAGTGTTGGATGCAATCAATGCATCACTATAGTCACAACTGATAGTCTATCTTGCCCTTTCACCTATCTCTCCACTGGTCTCCACTGAAACTGCCATGCTCTATAGTTAACTGATGTATTCTTCAGTTGATTAATGAGTTATTATTTAGTGAATTAATTAAATAATTAATTCACACCACTCTCACTAGTGTATCAATCAGTTAGACTAGATACAACTAGCTCAATTGAGTCTAACTAAGTTAAACTAAATACAACTCCATGAACTACTCTTCCAACTCCACCAAACTCTGTCACATGAGTTATAACTAAAGTCCTCCATGAATTAGCTCCAGTAAACCCTCAGGAATAGTGTAATTCCTTCTATCAGCTGCTGTGCCACATCTGTGCACTTAACTGAAGTGCTCCAAGAGAATAAGATAATGTTTAGAGTCCAAATATTATTAAGAGCTAATAATATTCGACATATCTATTTTTATACTAGCAATCTAAAAATAGATTTCGCCCAATATGTCTAAAAATAGAAGTCCATCTATTTTTCCAACTTGACCAACCATCCAAAAATAGCATCTTGCAACTCATAAAATATGATCGACATGTCTAAAAATAGACTTTGCGACAAAAATCACCTGTGTAGGCCCCACCTAGTTTAGGTGATTATTTTCCAACTAGGATCAAGGATGATGTTTCAAGATGCCTCCTTCACTGTTTCTTGTTGCAATCTTCAACAGTAAGAAGAGTCAAATTGGTAAACCATCTTTAAGCATCAACATTATAAAAAACATTGTCAAATAGCGACATAACAAGCTCTAACTCTCCTCGAGATTAGACCATAATGTTGGGAGGCATACACATGGACACCACCATAGCCTCTCAAGGAACATACCCCATCTATATGTTCACAAAGTATTTCCTTCCAGGACTATTCTTTTCTTGGATTCCCAATCCTCAAAGAATATCGGTCCTCTTTGACCACTCTTATCTTGGATACTCTGTCTAATCCAAAAAGAGAGTCGGTCCAAGAGACAAATCCCTATCTTTGATTCCCAATACTTAAGTATTAGTAGTCTCATATGCTTATCCAATCCTCCAGACCCCATTCTCCCTCCATGGCCTTCACTAGACGTATAATTGTTAGTCCTGGCATAGTACATGACACATGAAGAAGAGAATACAATGTCCATTATCTCTCCCTCTCAACCAGGAAAGAGATCCTCATTCCCTCTTAATTATGAAATAGATCCTAGCTCCCTCTCAATGAGGGATACATCATCAAAATCCTTAGCTAATCTCATACATCATCAAAAAAATAGCTACTTGTTCCTCTATGAAGATATAGTAGTAGATGCAATGGATTCCTACTTTGTAATACATTGTAACTCATATTCATCCTTCTTTCACATTTCATCCTCATGACAGGATTTCTCAAATCCTAGCTTCATGTCATATCAGTCTTTGAGCTTCCTGGATTTGGTCAATCATTAAATGGTTCATCTATCACTTTCGAGGAGTTGAGCTTCCTCACAACTTCTTCATAACAGTGTTTTGCCTCATATTCTTCAAAGTGGCATATCATATTTTCAATATCAATTATGTCCTTGTGTTTTTTCAAGCCATCAAAAGTGTTATCCACATAGTTCACACACAGTTGTAGGTACAACATTGATCCGAATTTATGCAGGAATGCAAAAAAATAAAAATATAACCATAAATACAAAGATGCAGAGGAAATAACACTTCATTTCATTAATATCAAAGAACTGAAATTTGCTTACAGAGAGAATGGAAATAAACTAGCTAGGGCGTTGGTAGCTATCTTTGAGAGAAAGAAGTGTGGTCTTTCTGAACTCTGAAAATGATTACAATGAGCAGAGGCCCTGTTATTGTTATAAACAATGGAAAACCCTAAACATCAAAGCCCTATTACTAGGAGATCTGAACGCCAAAGTATGGGCCCCATTTGGGGTAAATTGGTGTTTTTAACCCGAGGGATGTAACTTTGTGTCTGATCTCGTTTAGCAGCAAACCATACCATAGTTAAATATCTATCCAAGAATAAAGTGGAGTGAAAGAATTGGTCCATCAATGGACCCATGGACCATGTTGCTCTGAGTTTCAAAAAAAATAGAAAGTGGTTTGAGACTCATCTGACGAAGAGTTTAGGACCTGAAAAAATGCTAAAAATAGTAAAGTCTATTATAATTAAGGAAACTGAAAAACTGAAATAAAAAATGGTGGGGCCCCAAGTGAAATAGGTGGGTGGCCACCAATATCCACTTGGATCACTCCGCCCTCCCCTTAGGAAGCAATGGTCCCCATTGCGTTAAGTTCCTCCATGAGATGAGGAAATTTTTGCTGAACTTGGTCCCTGGTGAACCACTTTCCTTGGTGTAGGAGTTGGCTAGCTTTGACAACCTGATACAGTTGGATTTTCTGTTGGCGAGTGTTCTTGATTTGCATGTCCATGATACAATCTGTGGTTCCATATTCCATGCAGTCTGGGTTTAACTCTGTTGGTGTGAGTTGTTCTGCAATGTTAGAGGTGTCCAGTAGAGGTGGGAAGTAAGGACGAAGGCGGTCCACATTGAATATTGGATGCAGACCAAGGAATGGTGGAATACTGAGCTCGAAGGCATTATTCCCTACAGCCTTGGTGATGGTGTATGGCCTGTATCGGAGCGGGCGAAGCTTGCACTGGGGTCCAGTGAGGCGCTCCTTCTCCAAATGTAGCCATACTTTGCCGCCCACCTGGAAGTTGTGTGGCACTTGATGTTGATCATGGCATTGCTTGTAATTAGCATTGGGTCTGTCCAATATGTCATGAACCTATTAGAGAATGTGTTGAATGCGTTCGATGAAGCTATTTTCTTTGTCAACTTCGGACTAGACATGAGCCGAATCGGCCTGAGTAGCTGCAAATGGCATGGCTATGTCAATGGGACATAGTGGTTGGAATCCCAAGCCCACCTGAAAGGGACTATGGTCAATTGGACTGTGGAGAGCCCAGATATAACTATTTTGTGCATAGGGGAGGCTCTCTTCCCATGTGCGTGGATTCTTTGAATTGTACATGCGCAGAATGTGTACAATCATTCTGTTGACGACCTCTGTCTGACCATCTATTTGGGGATAGAAAGCTGTGGACTTGGTGAGCTTGGTGTCCAGCATTGACCAGAGGCTAGACCAAAATGTGTTGAGAAACCTGCTATCCCAATTTGATATGATATATTGTGGGATCCCAAAGTGCACCCACACTCGTTTAAAGAAGAGTTTAGCAGTGGCTTCTGCTGTGATATTCTTCTTGTAGGCCACCATAATGGCCATCTTTGAGAATCTGTCGACGACCATGAAAAAACAGTCATTTCCATGCTTAGTAGAAGGCAGGCCCGACATGTAATCCATGGAGATGGATTCCAAAGGCCGACTAGGGGTAGGTAGCGGAGTATATAGGCCTCGCTTCTTGATGGTCGGTTTGGAAATGGAACAAGAAGTGCAGGATCTGATGTGCTTCCCGACATCCTTTCGAAGGTTCGGCCAATAGAAATACTTTTCTAGTACTACTACTGTTTTCTCGACCTTGAAATGCCCAATGAATCGACTATAGTGTGCTTCCCATATCTTCTTGGCACGCTCACTTGAAGGAACACAAAGGTGTCCCAAGTGACATAAAAGTGCATCTTGGAGGTGAAAATTTGGAACTTGTGTACCCCCCAAGAGTGCCTTGTAAGTGTGGTCAAATTTTGGGTCGCTTTAATAGAGAAGCAACCAATTAGAAGTCTCATGCCCACAAGAGTTGAGAATGGTGGTGAGCGCCACGATCGGTGGTTGGCTGAGGCAGTCTGTAACATTATTGGTGCTACCCTTCTTGTGCTTGATGTTCAAATGAAACTGTTGCAGATATGTGGACCACTTCTAATGGTGATCATTCTGCAACTTCCCTTGTGTCTGTATGAACTGCAGGGACTGGTGGTCTGTGTGGATGATTGTTTTCTTCCCCAAAATGTAATTCTTCCATTGTTGACAAGCCTGCATAAAGGAATACATTTCTTTTTCATAAGTGGAATATTTGCGAACTGTGTCAGACAATGTCTCACTGTGATATGCCACTGGATGTCCCTATTGAGTAATAACTGCCCCAATAGCATAGTCAGAGGCATCTGTCTTGATCTCAAATGGTTGTTGCAAGTCTGGTAATGTGAGCACTGGGGTAGAACAGAGGTGATTTTTCAAAACTGTGAACGCCTTCTGTTGAGGTTCCAACCAAAAGAATTTTTCTCTCACTCCTCCCTTGGTGACTTGACTCAAGGGCCAAGTGATATGAGAGAATCCGAACACGAACCTACAATAGAAATTAGAAAGAACCAGAAAGCTATGAATCTCTATTATAGTGGTTGTGGCTGGCCAATCCTGAATGACTTGGATCTTGGTTGGATCCACATGCACACCCTTTTCATCAATAATGTATCCCAGATATTGAACCTGGGTCATGCCAAAAGTGCACTTCTCAAAATTGGCACATAGCTTATGTTGCCGCAGTGTTTGGAGGACTTGTCGAATGTGGTGGAGGTGTTCTTCCCAAGTTTGGCTGAAGATCAGAATGTCATCCAAGTACACCACTAAAAATGAGTTGGTGAATAGCCACAATATGTCGTCCATCAACCTCATGAAGGTTGCGGGAGCATCCATCAACCCGAAAGGCATGACCATCCATTTGTAAAGGTTTTCCTTGGCTTTGAAGGTAGTCTTCCACACATCGGAGGGTTCAATTGGTACTTGGTGATACCCAGAATTTAAGTCGACCTTGCTGAAATATTTTGCACCTTTGAGTTCGTCCAGAAGGTCATCAATTCGTGGGATCGAGTACCTATTCTGGACAGTGATCTTGTTCAACGCCCGATAGTCAATACAGAGTCTACACGTCCCATCCTTCTTCTGTACCAACACGATCGGGCTCCCACAGGGCGATGAAATTGGTCGAATGTGACCTTTTTGTAGCAGCTCCTGGATCTGCCTCTTGATTTCATCGTTCTCCAGAACAGAGCACTGATAAATCGGTCCATTGGGTAGCGACGCACCTGGGATCAGATCAATCGGGTACTTGACCTGACAGTGCAGAGGAACCCTTGTGGGTGAGGTGAAGATGTCCCTGTACTCCTCCACAACCATATCCATTTGTTGTTGTCATGCAGAGGAGCCCTTTCTAGAGGTCGTGGCCACAGTCTTCTTCTTGCCCTGGGAGGAAGATCATCAGGAAAACGAATTTCCTAGTTTGGGAAATGAGCTTACTGCATTTTTTTGCAGTAACCAAAGAGATAGTGGCAGGAGGTGGTACCTCTGGTATCTTGTACAACTTATTTCCCAAACTAACAATAACATCGCGAGGCCGAGACTCATACACAGCATGACGCTTCCACATGTATGGTTGTCCTAATAATACATCAGAAACATCAATAGGAGCAATGTCACATAATACCTCATCCGTGAAGGGCTTGATGCTATAGGGAAGGCGACATTGCTGGCTGACACAGAGATCTCGTCCTTAGTGAAGCCACCTGATGGTGTATGGATGTGGGTGAACTGTGGTCGGCAAGCCCAACTACTTCACAGTGTTTTCTAAAATGATGTTCTTTTGGCTCCCATTGTCGACAATGAACTATACCGGGGATCCCTTTACCCACATCTGGGAGTGGAAGAGACGTTCCTCCTCCTCTGGATCTTTCGGTTCCTACTTCTGGATCTTCGTAGTGGCAACAATGGCGTTGGGATCCGCATCAATAATTTGTTTCCCTTTTTCATTCCCCTTGTCAGGTTCTAATTCAGAGTCGGAGCATGCATCTGACTCAGAAGCCCCCATCTCAGCCACTAGTGACTACTTGGCCCGACACTCACTTGTGTTGTGAGTGGAGCTCTTATGGAACTCACACCACTTTCCCATGTCCTTCTTTGGCTTTGCAGTGTTTTTCTTTGCTTATGGCTTTGAAAGTTTTTCTTGAGTCACCATGCCTTGGCTCTGTCCTTTGTTCTGCGGTTTGGGAGCACCTTTCCCTTGCTTTTGATTCGCAGATCCAAAGTCTCACTTCTTCTATTTGAATATCTATTCAATCTTGGCAGCATACTGGTATGTCGTACCAAGCGAAGAGATGTCAAGGAACTCCATTTTCTTCTGAATGTATCTATGCAGACAACTGTGATACTTTGGTGCCAGATGTTTCTCTAAATCTTTGATACCCAACTTTGTGTGCAGGGTATGGAACAGATTCGTCAGCTCATGCACATCTTGATCCCGTTGTTGTTGCGGCGTGGTCCATTGTATGTACTTGTCCTCATAGCTCCCCACGGGATAGTATTGTTCCTTGATGACGTCTCAGAAAGAATTCCAAGTGGGTACGGCCGAGAACAGAGAGGGTTTTATCTCTTCCTTTTTCTCACAGTGGGTTTCCCACCAGTCCTTGACATGGGGGGCAGCTTTGAGGAGTGAAAAAATAATCTTCTCCCAGTCGGAAAAGTCATGAACGGAGAAATATCCTTCTAATAGATTCAACCATCTATCTATGGCATCTACATCTATTTGACCCTCAAATATGGGAATGTCAAAATTTACTTGTACCTTAAAAGGAGTCGCACCTCCAGAGTGGTTGCTGGATGCAGATGCGCCGCCGGTGGGCAGCCGTTGAAGGATCTGGGAAAATTTATCCATCATCGCGTTCCTTTGTTTTTCGAGGGCCTCTTCGAGCAATATTTTGATAGGATCTCCTACTCCCTCATCTTTCTTTTCGTCCCCCATGGGAGTCCGTCGAGGTTTGCGAGGCTGATCTTGCAAAGGTTCCACCAGATCGAGCCCTAACTCCTTATACCCAGACCTTGTTGGGGACATGCAAAGAAGGATCGAGAAAAAGCAGACCGCTCTGATACCACTGATTTGGATTTATGCAGGAATGCAACAGAATAAACATATAACCATAAATACAAATATGCAACAGAAATAACACTTAATAATTTCATTAATATCAAAGAACTGAAATTTTCTTACACACAGAATGGAAATAAACTAGCTAGAGCACTGGTAGCTATCTCTGAGAAGAGATGTGGCAGATACAGGCCTCTAAAATGAGTTATAATGAGGCTTGAGGGCCTATTTATTATTTATAAACAATGGAAAATGCTAAGCATCCAAAACCCTAACCCTAGGAGATGAAGCGCCAAAACTATGGGCACCGTTTGGGTAAATTGGTGTTTCAACTTCCTGGGGACGTAAATTTGGCATATGATCTCAGTTTGACGCGAACCATACCTTGTTAAAAAGATATATCCGAGGACTACAAATTTTGAATGAGCAACATCAATCCATGGACCCATGTTGCTCCCGGTTTTCCAAAAAAATGTCGTTTAGGGCCTCAAAATGGCTCCGGAAATTCAAGACCCGAAAAAGTGCTAAAAATAGTAAGTTGTGCCGAAACTGAAAAAATGAAAGAGACAATGGTGGGGCCCCAAGTGGAATAGGCGGGTGACCACCAATATCCACCTGGATCAAACATCTTCAAGAAAAAATTCCTTCTAGCCTCTTCACATGCTCAATTTGATTATCAATATCAGAGTTACCAAATTGTAATATCCTCTAGAATGTCATGTCAAATTCTACTCCTTGCTTCATCTGAAGTTAACATTTACATGTTTTATATTCACGTTACAATGAGGTTCTACTTCATCTTTCAATTATCAATGTGTTTCAGGAATATGTTCATCGGCCAGAAGCTTCAATTTCATTAGAGTTCCTACAACTCCCTCTTTCCAATATGCTCATTATTACCAAGGAGTCATCATCAAGCATGAGCTTAACTTTTTTTTGTTCTTCCATCCTTCTCATCTTGCTTCCATAATTTTACGACTTTTATTATGTACATGTAATCCTCACTAAAAAGTGTAACCAAGTAGAGTATACACATACAAGAGCATGATGTTAATCTTGTTAATCTAGGGTTTTTATGATTATTCAAAAATATACTTCTAGGCTTCTAGTTACAAACCCTAGATATTCCTTGACCTAAACCCTATTAGTGTTTTTACTTTCAGCGGAAACATCATCCCTAGGATTTTGAATTTAAAGTCTTAGGGTTTATTCAATTCAACCCTTGCTAGGGTTTTAACACATTCTCTATATTCTATTTTTCAAAACTAGGGTTTTAATATTAAAGATCATTTAGCCCTGCATGCCCTATATATCATTACCCAAGAGCTAAGGTTTATTTTAGTAGGAAAAAATAATTAGGCTTAGGGGTTTTCACTCGTAGGGTTAATTCAATCTAAATTATGGTTCAAAAACCTAAGATACTATTCTTCAAGACTTCAGTAGATTGTAAATCCTATAAACCTTAAATTCTAAAAATTCAATAAAACTATGCAAAGGAACAACTGTAAAACCTTATTAGATATTGACCCATATGAAATGCACATAAAATTTTCACATATCTTAGTGATGTTACCATACCTTCGTTATTTGTAAATAATCGGTGCTTCTTTAACATGTTTTTATCATCAACATAGGAGTCTTAGTTCACCGTCTTTAGAGATAATTTTTGCAAATAATTCATCAATCATAGTTCAAGTCCCTTCTTCATTGTAATTAAATGAAACCATAAACATCCTTCAATGTGAATCAAAACTGAATACATATTTTTTGGATTAATAAATATGAATTGAGATCATATGCGTTCTCTATGGACCATTCATTATAAGTTGAAACCATATGCATCCTCATGTATACTATCCAACACTTCAAAATATATAACGTTGTCATATTCGATGCTACTGAGTGTTGTAATTATTCAATATATTCCTATATTTAAATCATACATATTGTAGATTTTGTGCTTCAAAACCGTGAATGATTTGATGCCACAAAGCCATTGTATAGTATAGGTAATGATGTTGTTAAAAAAGTTGAGAGCTTTAAAGGAAATATGCGATAATATTCTTTAGGTCAACTTCATATAAAATAATCCACTAAATCCATTGTCATTAATAACATTATTGATGAGAAGTGTAGCAAGAAAGGCTCAATTTGACTTAGCCTTGGTAAAATTGAGTAAATTCGAAATTTCCACATCAATAGATGACTTGGAGGAATTTAACTGAGATAACATGGCTCTTGTCACTCAATTAGCTCAGTAAATTCAAGTTAGTGGGTTTTGACTTCAGTTTGTTTGTGTTGATTGATAAGTTGTAGCAATCCAGTTTAGTTATTTCTAGTTATACTCAGTTAAACTAGTTCTAACAATTAATAAAACTATTTTGAAGTCAATTTTGAGTGGGATAACATTTTAACTCAGTGATCATCCAGTTAACTCATAAATCAACCAAAAATAGCTCATGCATGCAAGGAATTTGAATTTCTCAATTGTGGTGGAGATTCCAAGCTAGTGTAATATTAGTTGTAGACTAGTTTTGAGTGTATAGGTGTTGCATGCAACCAATGACCAATCCTTGGGAATTACGCAATCAATTTGAAGGAAATTCCTAAAGAAAAGGGGCCTATTTCCTCAGGATTTGCGCAAGTAAATAGGAGCTCAGATGGATACTGAAATTGACTAAGTATGGGTCAAATATTTTCATAGAGTAAAGGTAACATTTATTCACTTGTAGGTTGAGCTCAGAGCGAGCAAGAAATTGTAATGCATTCTCTATTAATATTATTAATGCAATAATTCCTAAGGGGTTTTTACTAGTTGGTTTCCCCTAGATAAATATGTGCACTTGTGTATGTGATTGATGCATATTTGTGAATGTTTTTCTAAATTGTGAATTAATTTTCGCTGAGAAGTAGAGTAGAATTGTGTCTCATGATTTAGATTAAATTTCTTGAGAAGTTTCAGTTTTATCACCATATTTCTACAATTACCATACTATCACATTATTTTTAAGCTGTTGTCTTACTACTTGTGATACATTTAGGGGAAGCATGTTGCATATATAAGATCCTTACCATACCACATACGAGATTTTGTACATAAAATAGATAGTGCGTATGTGAGTCCTTATTGTGAACCATTTTGATGCCTCATTGTAAACAAAGTCAGCCATATACGAATAATGTGAGTCATGTGATCCATATAACTTCAAAACAAAAACAAAAACGAGTATATCCACTATAATAACTATTTTTTTATGCCATAAATCCATTGTAATATAGTTATAGAGTATGTTTTCCCTCAAAGAATTTTTTTCACGAATTAATATATATAATTGATTTTTAACTAATGCATGCCATTATTGATTGTGTAATTTCACATAAAATATGAGAACATATAGAAATATATCATTTCTTCGAGCCAGAGTGACATATTGAGTATATTTCATTTAAGAGCATGGCCATCCAATTCATATTACAGTCACACTGTGTTGAGTAGGATCGTGTTAAAGGTAGAGTGATACTATCCACAGGTAGAGAGAGCCATAATAGATAAAGCGATACTATTCTAAATATTCATCAAACAAGAGTTATGCTACAGGTGCAAGACTAAATGTGAGACTGTATCCAACATTAATAGTTGCAGTATATTTTCTAGATCAATCCCATTCATGTTGATTTTAAGATCGACATTTCGAACCCACTACTGAGGTTCATCATCAAGATGAAAAAGTGTGTGGAAAATTGATCCTCCTTAGTATATGATAAAGCATATTGATGATGAACCTCAGTAGTGGGTTCGAAAAATCGATCTCAAAATCAACATGAATGGGATGGATCCAGAAAAATATATTGCAACTAATAAATAATCCCATAAATCTGAAATCTGAAAAAAATTAATATTGTGAGAGAGTCAAGACTCATGCGTTATAGTCAAGTCATAGAGTGAGTATGTCACAGACAAATAAAATAGCCAGACTTGTATCATCCATACTATTATCACTCCACCAGTTCTCCGATGGCTGAAAAAAAGACTCACAAAGGTAACCACAAACCTATTTGACCTAGTAGCTAGCGCTACCAGGCTAAGAGGGCTCTCTCAATGTGATCACAGCCAACGATTGATTGTGACATGAAAGATATTACGCTAGCTATGATAGGCTCGGGTAGGTTTTGAGAAATTTAGGGTTTGATGTTTTAAGAAGAGATTTATTATGTGTTTTAGAGAGGTGATTAAATTCGGTTTGTGCATAGATGATTAAGTGGGTCCAATATGAAAATTGTGAAATGAGGCCTACATATGTTTGAGCATAGTATAATGGGCCCATTTTGAAAATGCATGAAAGGTGGTCCATGAGGATTTGAAGGGTTGGGCCTTCAATGGGCAAGTGATGGCTTGTTGGAAAGTGGTGGCTTGCTGATTCAGGGAGTGATGGCTTCCATTGATTTGTGGACTAAGAAATTGGGAGTGGTGGTTGGGGCTTGTAGCAGGTTGGGACCCACAGTAGGTTTGGGCTGCATAGTTGAGGAAGTAGTGGCCTCCATAGGGTAGTGGGTTGGATCGAGTGATTGCTCATGTGCATCACAATTCGGGGCTTGCACACCAATGGTGGCTAATGGTCGTTGTAAAATATTTTTTTAAATAATAAAAATAACAATACAAACATAGTATAGTGGTTTTTATCCCAGAAGGATTACGACCTAACATCTAGTGTCCTAATGTGTTTATATGTTGATCTCTTCATTGTTTCTCTTTCATGTGTGTAGTTTCTCATGGTTCATGGTTGATGATGTATATGTTATATGTTGTTTATATGTGTTGTTAATCATTGTTGAAAGAAAAAGTGAAATTTGGTAATTGGTGATCCATATTGGACAATAATAATTCACCCCCCCCCCACCCAATATTTTAAAGATCCCAACAATTGGTATCAGAGGACGTGTCTTCGAGTGAAACTTGACTATTGGAAGGAAGATCAGGGTAAATTTTTAAAAACAAATGTGATGGATCATCGAGGTGTGTCTTTGCTTAGTGTCCTATAAACTACCAAGTATGTTGTCACAAAGTTAAATCTGAGTCGTTAGATCTTGGATCTAACGTTTGGAAGTTGGTGTGTGAAGGATGTGGAAAATATCACTTCTCAGTAAAATTCAACAACATAATGCCCAATAAAAGTGTGTTATTTATGAAAAAATTCACAATTGAGATATGGAAAAGATAATGGATCAAAAATCTAGAAAAGACATATGGGGCAAATTGAAAATCTTGTATGGAGGAGACAACAATAACAGCAACAACAAAGATAAAAAGAGTAAAAACAAGAAAAAAAAGAAGGTATCTTAAAAGATAGATTATTAGCCTAATAAGGTCCATCCCCCTAGAGCAATTTCAACTGATCATAAAGAAAAAAAATCATACAATCAAGAACCGAATGTAGTGCAGTAGAATGGATCTGAAGGTATGAATGATAAGTTACTTCTCAGTTATACATTAGATAGATCTGATGTTAGCTTTGCTAAGTTAGATACTCGAGTGGAGGATGAATGCAATACATTGATGCTTCTTGAGGTTGAATGTGAAACAACCATGGTTGTAATAGAGAAGCTTAATTTTGAGATAGAAAGGTGGATAGTTGTGTGTAGAGTTCAAGAAAAATTATTGTATATATTTGATGTTCCAAACGGTTAGATCTAGATTATGGTTAATAATATTTTATTATTTTCCATTTTCGAGAATAACCCAATATTTTGTTATAAATAATGGGGTTTTCCATCCATTCCTGTAATATTCCCAAATGGGAAAAGCAGGAATATAGTGCAAAATGTTGTAATAGCAGTGCTAAACATCATATAAAATCAAGAGGCCAATATGGAGACATTCTAATCATTATATCAGCAGCAAAATATGCATAAGAAATGGGCCATAAGATGTACAACAAGATATAATAAGCCTCCAATGGAAAAAACCCTCAAATGGGTTCTACTACTATGTATCAAAATACCAGAAGACTGCTACTACACAGTTTTAAAGGCACTTCTACAAAAAATGAGTATACAAAATATCATGGCCTGATATATGCCAAAAAAGATAGATCTAATACAAATCTAGGCACTATACAACCTCTAATGAAGAACCGCACAAGTGTTTTTCAGAAATACACCATGTATAAGATTGGAATCTAAGCCCTAGGACTGAAGATTCACTGCAACATATAGATCTGGAAAGTGTGGCTGATCTGATATAAGAAATAATGTAGCCTCCTCCAATAGATATCATAGATGAAAGGTTGATCCCTTCTCTAGAAAACCTCCTCTCCAAATGGTGTACTGAAACCACCCAGCAACTCCTCCCTCAAAATAATGCAGATCTGGAAAGAAATTGCATTGTATGGGGAAAATAAATATATGGACTAATGCCAAGATCTTAAAATAAGCTCAAGGGCCTTCCTTACTGTCCTACCAATGGAAAGGAACCCTTCTCCACTGAAAATAAGCAATGAAGTGACCCAAAGATGGCCTCCACTGCTGCAACCTACAAAACAACTCGACCCCCAACAAGATCTGTGTTGTAGATGTAAGATGAAACTTTGGCCAAATGCCTGATATTGGAAGTGAAGTACAAGAATCTTCAAAGAGCTTCTTAATGGAAGAGGTGGGATTCCCAATCAGGAACACCCAATGCTAAACAACACTTTCAATCTTAGCTAAACAACCAAAGAAATCTATATGTATAAACAGACCATATATTCAGAAATATCATATACCAATACATAATCAGTATGACTGACCTCTTCCTTTTATAATATGTGAGCTTCCCAACACTAATTCCCATTCATTTATGACCCAACTTCCATGCAAGGTGTCTCCATATAAAACTATGCTTTCCCTCATTGATTGCCATTCCTCCATGACAGCGATGTTGATTTAGTCAAAGTTGACCCAGTTAAGATGTTCCAGCCCCTTTTCACACCTAAGGGTGTTTAATTAAGCTTCCAAGATGTTTTCCTTTTACATTGGCATTGATTTATTGATTATTAAGGAGAATTATGGACCTCAATCGTCCTCTTATTCATAAAACAAGATAGCAAAATAAAATTTAATATTCCAACTAGCTCATGGCTAATTGGGAATATTACAGTCCTCCCTTCCCAAATGTTGCTTGTCCTCAAGAAACTGACAAGGTGAGTGCTGCAACTCTTCTCTTCCATCATTGATGACACCATCATGTGATAATCTTCCCTCATAAGCTAGGTGTCTCCCAATCCATCCCTCCATGAAATTCTCCTCCAAAGTTCTCATGAGATGAAAATGATTCATCCCACAAGGAAGTAATAGATCCAATGAAACAAACATGGTTTACCGAATGTTCTCTTTGAAACATGTAGCATAATTAACATGGAGAATCTCTCTCCCATAGGGCACATACAATCCTCCCATCCTCCCTCCAATAATTCCCATAAAAATAATAAGTACATCATCAATGTATGGGATCAAAATTAAGTATATACAAACAGAAATATGTAAAAATGGAGGTGGGTCATAGTCCCACATGTGGAACCAGTGCAGTATATCTCCTGACTGCCTCATATAGTGATATGGTAAGTGGTTTCCCCACCACTTACTTTCTTCCAAAGTCTCCTCACAATGACTGAAAATGTGAGAAATGTTAGGTGCCTTTGGAGTGCACCCACAGTGATACAACATCTCCCTATATCTCCCAAGGGAGTGGCCATATTCAGAAATGTTTATGGCCCAAAGTTGGCCATGAAGTTTATATGGAAGAATCCTCTTCCTTGGAGCAATGGCTTGCATATACATGGTAAAGGAATGCAAATAATCATCAAATGAATTATCATGTACATAATCTTGTCCCTTACCAAAATTTTTTCTCATACAAATGGAGTGGTCCATAGATAGATTCCCTCTCATTCCAAAAGAGGAAAGAGGTGGTTCTGATAACTCCTTCATTGAGTTACATATCTCCCCCATGATTCATGCATATTTAAAGATTCTGATATAGTTCCTCTTCAAATCCTTCCCAAGTGTAGTTCTCCATGACAGTGTTGTAGGCTCTCATGGAATAAGTATGGCTGAAAAGGAATTCTTCATGTGCTGTTTGTAGAAACTTCTCCTTGAGCTTGGAGGCTCTAGATAAGAATATCCTACCATGATAATAGATGAATTCATCTTGGAATGAATAGCCCTCCTCTTGAAGCTGATCATCAAGTATCATGCATGTAAAAATATCCTTGGAATAATCCACCAACAGCTGGGATTTTCAATATGGATCAATCTTCCATAGTGACAACACTGATGATCTATCACAAAGAAAATATGTCATATGGCTGCCCTTCTCCTTGACATATCCCATGCCAAAGGTATATGTTGGAAGGCTGGTATCCTTCCCATGCTTCTCCTCCCACAGTGAAAAATCTGAAATGAGAGTGGGTAATGATGATGTTGGGAGAATGTCCCCCTCCTCCTTGATTCTACCCAAGGCTCTCAGCATTGTATCATGGCCTTCTAATGCTCCCATTCCTCTTGAATCTATGAATGGTGCATCATGATGTGAGACATGTCTCACCAAATCTGGATCATGTGGCCTCCCAGGTGGTTTTCCATAAAACAATGATGTCTCATGGGCTAATCTCATATACATAATAGATGGGACTACCCTGTCCTTGCTTCCATTGCGCAAATCCAAATATATTTTTTGTGTGGAAGCTTCTTGATAATTAGGTACCACTTCCATTGATGCAAGAGTCCCAAATCTTCCTTCTCCTCAAATCTCTTCGATCATCATCATCAAGAGGTTTTTTATTTTGGCTCTCCTTTGAAAGAGGAGCCTTCTCATCTTTTCCCTTTGATGGAAAAGAAGGCTTGTGCTGAAATGTTGCCTTTGCTTTCGGCAAGGCATCTTGTAAATCTCTAGACCTTTCAATGGAATCTTGAAGGTAGTGGGCTTGGTAGACTTAACAAACCCATGAAGAGGTTCATCTAACCCATTAATGAACATATAAACCCTTCTTGCTACAGATAAATCAGGAACCATAATAGAAAGTTTCAAAAACTTAGAAATATAAGTTTCTGGATTACCTGATTGTTTGAGTTTTGAAAGCCCCATGAATGGTGCTTCACGATATGTTCTTTCAAGCTTCTCCATCAACCTCCTTGTGAACTCTGAATAAGCAGTCATATTGGCATGACCCAATGTAGACAAGCCATGGAACCACCAATCATGTGCTTCACCCTCAAGGTGCAGCATTGCTATCTTAATGGCCTCCATCTCTGGTACTTTGTTCAGCTGGAAGTAAATGTCAAGCTTCTATACCCATTATTTGGCAGTGCATTTAGATGACCCATAAAATTTGGGTAAGAAAAATCTGCCCATAGTGCAGTGTAGATCATGATTTTGTATGAATCCTCACCTCTACTGTGATGCCTGGGTCTTCCATTGTCCTTGATTTGAAAAAATTCTTGAAAACTCAAGTTATCCTTGAATCTCTGAGATTGAGACTCATACTCCATGAAATAGTCTTCAAGAGTTTCTTTTTCTTGAAACCCTTCATTTCCCACTACTAAGAATGTAGGCATTGTAGAGCGTGGGGAAACTTGTTGCTGCTACACTGGTTGATCACTCCAGTGATGAGAAATGTTTGAGCCTTCACCATGTTGAAATCCTTTAGGGGATTCCTTGTATCTATCCATCCTCATCCCCTTTATTTCTTTAGCAATTTCTTACATATATTTGAGAAGAATCTTAGGAAACTCCTTCTCCTCATCTTCTCCTCCTGATACAGGAGTTTTACCCTTGTATTATTTATCATTTGTATAGTCAAACTTCCAGTGTCTTATTCTATGATACCTCTTCTCTCTATCAGTAAGAGGATATTTTTCTTCAGATGACATATTGGCTTTTCAAGATGCACAATTTGTGCCAAGATTATGCTCTGATACCACTATAATATTCCCAAATTGGAAAAACAGGAATATAGTGCAAAATGTTGGAATAGCAGTGTTAAACATCATATAAAAGCAAGATGCCAATATGGAGACCTTCTAATCATTATATCAACAGAAAAATGTGCATAAGAAATGGGCCATAAGATGTACAACAAGATATAATAAGCCTCCAATGGGAAAAACCCTCAAAGAGGTGCTGCTAATATATATCAAAATATCAGAACACCGATATAGCATAGTTTTAAAGGCACTGCTATGGAAAAAGAGTATACAAAATGTCATGGCCTAATATATGCGACAAAATATATATTTAATACAAATCTAGACACTATACAACCTCCAATGAATAACCCCGCAAGGGTTTTAAAAAATACACCATGTACAAGATTGGAATCTAAGCCCTAGGACTGAAGATTCACTACAACATATAGATCTGGAAAGTGTGGCATATCTGATATAAGAAATAGTGCAGCCTCCTCCAATACATATCCTAGATGAAAGGCTGGTCCCTTCTCCAGCAAACCTCCTCTCGAAATGGTGTACTGAAACCACCCAACAACTCCTCCCTCAAAATAATGTAGATCTAGAAAGAAACTGCATTGTAGGGAAAAATAAATATATGACCTGATGCCAAGATCTAAAAATAAGCTCAAGGGCCTTCCTTGCCTGTCCTCCCAATGGAAAGGAACCCTTCTCCACTGAAAATAAGCACTAAAGTGACCCAAAGATGGTCTCCACTGCTGCAACCTACAAAATGCCTAATAGCAGAAGTGAAGTACAAGACTCTTCCAAGAGCTTCTTAATGGAAGAGGTGGGATTCCCGATCAGGAACACCCAGTGCTAAACAACACTTGCAATCTTAGCTAAATAGCCAAAGAAAGCTACATGTCTAAACAAACCATATATTCAAAAATATCATATACCAATATATAATCAATATGGCTACCATCCTCTTCCTTTTATAAGATGTGACCTTCCAAACCCTAATCCCCATTAATTTATAACCCTACTTCCATGCAAGGTGTCTCCATCTAAAACTACGTAGTCCCTCATTGATTGCCACTCCTCCATGACAACATTGTTGATTTGGTCAAAGTTGACCCATTCAAGATGTTCCAACCCCTTTTCACACCTAAGGGTGCTTAATTAAGCTGCCAAGAAGTTTTCATTTTACATTGGCATTGATTTATTCATTATTAAAGAGAATTATGTTCCTCCATTGTCCTCTTATTCATAAAACAAGACAACAAAACAAAATTTAATATTCCAATTAGCTCATGGCTAGTTTGAAATATTACAATTCCTCACCATGGTCATTATCATCATCGTTATTATCTTATTTTTCAATCGATCTTTCATCTGAGTTCAACACATGTTTTGGGTTTCACACATCAAAGAGAGAGAAGGATCTAGAAAAATTAAGCATAGAGGACAGCCAAAGGACCCATCCCATTTGAGGGGACCTATAACCATCATATGAGTCTCCTTCACTAGGTGTAACAAAGAAATCATAATATTATTCATTCTTTTAAATTGCTTTTTCCATGGTATGGGGTTTTACATTGGTTAATCTTTTTGTTGTTTAATATATTTTGTTGCACAACTCTATTATTTTTCAATTTTATTCTAACTTTATATTGCAGATCTGAAGAATTAGACAACCATATATGTTGTTACATTCATCATTCACTCGTTTCTTAAGTAAATCCTTTTTGGTACACCTTCTAAAATATTTTATGCTAACAAATGGAGACTCCACTAGGCTTTTAATTACACATTGTCGTCAACAAATGGCGACTTGTAATGTTCCCAAATTTGCACATAGCACTTTGGAACATTAGATTTTGCTACTTTCACTTAGAAGAGGAATAAATGGGTAAGGAGGCCCATGAATAATAAAATATGAATAATTTCCACCTTAATAAGGAAGGGGATCACTTCAGGAGCTGAAATTTACACTTACAAGTGTGAACAGGGGCAAAATAGATGAGGACATAGTCAATTTTGACTAAGTCAACATGCATTCTTGAGGAGGGAGAGATCACCTAAGTAAACCAGTTCAATGTGAACAAGGATCAGCCTAAGGCACACATATGTAAACTATATTGAAGATCCCTAGTGTGACAGAGGCATTAGAGGTGGATTAGTTGACCAAGTCAATAGCGCAGCCACAAGAGGAGGGAAGCAAGCTAGGGTAGCGCAGTTTTGAAAGACGAAGCTTCATGAAGAAGTCACCTCAACATTGTGTGGGGTCCGGGGTGAGGAGGCTCACCAAATATAAAAGGAAGGCATAGCATCAAAGGGATATCATTCATGTATTCAACTATTTTGGTCTTGAGACCACTTGAATTCTTCATTTGTTTAGCCGGAGTTGCTACACTGCTTAGTGCAAGGAATTCTTGTGCAGGAATTCCATCCTCTCTTTAGATCAGATTGCTTAAGGGATCAAGAGGGAAGGATTAGAGCTTCATTTTTGTATTTGGCTTAAGGCCATTCATCCACATTCAGCCACAACATAGTCTCCTTTAGTAAACTACGTCTTTTATGCAGGAGCAGCAGCAGTAGAGCTACATCCTTTGATTGTATGCTAATCTTTGAGGAGGAGGTGCTTATTTCCCTTCGGGAGCTCCAATAAGAAGGCCTAAGGCCATTCTCTGTATATTCAAAATTTATATGTCATAATCAATTATGTTTAATATAGTGTTGCAATGAACTGCTTTATTTTCTGCAGTGCTACTTTGTACATGCATTTTGCTGGAAACCTTGCCGGGTGTCTTGTTTTTACTGTATAAGTGATTAAACCTCCATTTCTTTGCTGTATTACTAATATAAGCTTCTAATCAGACTTATTCCATAATTTTCTATAGAATCCCTCATGAAAATTATGCTCTCACAGTATTCATAATTTTTTTTTTAGCAAAGTCATGGGAAATCAGTGTTTTCTAGCCTAGTCGGGAAAGGAGGAGTTGTTTAACACATCTAGAAGCATTATTTTGAGCTGAAATTAGGATAATAAGTCCCTCATGACCTAAGCTATCATATCCAACCATTTCCCCTACTTATATTCACTCTCATTTCTAAAAACAACCTTTTTAGGGCATAAAATACCCTTTTTCCCCACTTTCCGGATCATGAAACAAAGTAAAAGTTGTTTCTATAGCTAAAAATTATTTCTATGTGTTTATTATGTATATTTTAATCTTATTCATCATAACAGGACCTTTATACATCTTATTCATTGCAAAGTTTCCGATTTGGAACATTACAGTGGTATCAGAGCTACCATCTTGGCTCAGCCTGTGGATTTCAGATCCAATCAGAAAATAAGAAGGAGAGGAGAAAAAAATGATGAATAGGATGAGCTTACTCTATAATGTCCCAAATGGGGAAATTTTCGCTCCATCAGGAATATCTTAAGATATTCCAATTCCTTCTTCAGTGAGCTATCACAAGTCCATTTCAGAGATTGAATATTGGGGAATTTACAGGATATAACACCTTCCAGAGAAGGGATAAATCCTAAGGCTAACTGGCCCTTCACAGAATCTGTCTATGGATATGCAATATTCCACCTCGGGAATTTCTGCTACAGGGTCCTTGAGGACGTTGTATAAGGAAGCTGCTGCATAAATAAGGAAAAACACGATTGGGATACCTGAGAAAATATCTAATACAACTCCACTGCAGAAAATGAGCTCAAAGAAATAACTCTAGATGGGTTATTCAGATCTCCCCAATCTAGGTCTCTAAAACAATTCTCAATGAGAGAGCTACAACAATACAAGAACATAACCAAAAACTATGCAAATATGAAATACACCATAAGAGGGAAAATGATACAGCCATCATGATATTATGACATATCAGCAAATAGATACAAGAAATAGCTGAGGGACAAGCCACTCAAGCTTTAAGATCCAACCTCCAATGAATAAGCAATGAAATAATAGTTGCAACTTCACAAAATGCCGGAGTAGCTGCAACTGCGCAGTGTATATGAAGGTATAAGCTGCTGAATATGAAAAAATACATATGTGGCTGAAGGAATACAAGAAATAGCCCAATAACAGAGAAATGGGCTGAAATACAAGATTTGTAGCCAATCTAGGAGAGATTGCTAGAAATGCCGGAGTCATACAAAAATGTGACAACTGAGTTGTCACTGCAACTAATACAAAATATAAATGAAGCCATGGCAGATCTGAAATGTAGATTCCCTCCTCTGACAATGTATCCAAGCAAAGGGTTGATCCCTTTGTCTCAAAAAAATCTTCCTTTGAAGCTCTAGAAAACCCTCTCTCACTGCCTCCTCCAAAATAACGCAGTTTCCTCTATGGAATGCGCAGTGGGAGATGATGGAAGTGTGGCCTCATGCCACTAATATGAAATATAGCCCGAGAATCCTCCTTGCAGCTCCTCCAATTAGTGGATCACTCCTCCATTGAAGAAAACAAGACAAGAGAGACTCCATGAGTTCCTCTCTTGCTGCACCCAGCAACACAACATCCTCTCTGCTACAGAAATAATGTTGTAGAAGATGAATGTAGCTATGGCCAATGCCGGATTGAGTAAATGTAGCTCAATCCTCATCCTTCCTTGAGGAATAGGTAGGGATTCCCGACCGGGAACACCATAGTGCCCGAGGGCACCATCACCCTGCTAAACAGCCCAGGGATGCAAGCTTGCAGACCCAAGTCTGAAACTCTAAACCATAACATAATAAAAATGGGCTTTCATCTCCTCCATATAAAGAAAGGAACCTCTTCTCCACCATGGTCCCACCAATTAGGGTTTCCACCCTCACATGAGTGTCTTCCCTCCAAAACTGCACAACTTCTTTAGGAAGGCTCTTCCTCTTTGGGCAGCGCTGTTGACTTTAGTCAAAGGTGACTAATCAAGTGAGTTGGGTTCCATTCACACCCTTGGTGTTTATTTCAGCTGCTTTATTCTCCTCCTTTTCACATGAGGAGTGTTATTTCTTCATCTAAAAGGGGCTAAGGTGTCTCCTTGCCCATTTTACTAAACAAAAATAAAATGTGCAACAATAATGTTTCATTTTAGCCTGAGGCTAAAATTGGGAAAATTACATTCCTCCCCTCCCACATGTTGCTTGCCTTCAAGCAACTGCATAGAGAGAACAAAATTTTCTCCCCCTTCTTATCTTGTGGCCTCCTCATCAATGGTCCCACCACTGCTCAAATATGCTGCAACAAATCTGTCCTCCAATGCTTCCCCCCAAGTATGCCACTGAAAATGATGCTCCTCATGGAAAGATAGAAGGTGTAGTGGAATCCTTCTTGCTGTGCTAAGGCCTCCTTAAGGTAGGAGTGATGATATGCATGGGAAAATTTTCCTCCCAATGATGATCCTCTCATCCATGCAATCATCCAAATCTCAACCCCCGGTTTCTGCAATGTGTTGGGGCTGAATGGAGAGTTGTGCTTGTGCTTCTCATGATGGCCCTCTCTCCATTTGCTACACATATGGGGCTACCTTTTTCTTTGGGCTGGAAAAGTATGGCCTCCAAGAATGGCCCAAGCTACCCCATTAAGAAAAATCAGCCATGAAATGCCTCTGCAAATTCTCCAAGTGGTTCTTCCCACAAGAAGGTACAAGTACCAATGTGGCAAGCATGGTTTTCCCATGGTATCTCCTGCAAGATAAAACATATACAATGGGGAGAATCATGCTCCCAATGGGCTCTACATACAATACTCTCCAAATAAAGCTCCTCATGAGTGTACAACATCAGAAATACAATGGGGCAATATACACTAAAAGCAAGTTTCCAAATGACAACTGGAGAGTTGTTCAAAGTTCCACTCATGGAACCTGCGTAGTGCCTCCTAGGCCTGCGTCCATATCAAAAGTAGCAAGTGTTGTACTAGCCACTTGTTTGCTGCCACAACATCTCCTCATAAAATGAAACATGAAATCACAATTTGGTTCCAATGGTGCACACCAAGAAGCATGTGGCTACCCCCACAACCATCACAAAATTAGCCAAAATCAAGGCTACAAGTATCTGCAAGTACATCGTCATGAAAAAATGCAAGAAGGAACAAGCCTCCTTGATACATCATGCTCCTCAATCAATGAAAAGAAGTACAATACAAAACATGAAATTATACCTCCTCCATCATGCACTGGAGCTCTTGAGCTGAAATGGCTCATCTTAATGCTCTCCCTGTCCTCCAATGAGTAAGGGAATGGTTGTGCCAACCTCTTCAAAATCAACCGGGCTATGCCTCTATCCATATGCTGATCTAGATCATACTGAATGCCATCCAAATTGAACTCCTCTAGCAAATCAAAGTATGCATCCAAATGCACGGCTAGGAAGTCCTCATGTGCAACATGCAAAATTTCCTCCTTGAGACTAGAAACTATAGTCAAGAAGAGTCTGTCATGATGATAGATGATCGTATCATCCACTAAGTATCTTCCATCTCCATCAAGGCCATCCAAGAAACCTGCATGCATCAAGATCCTGAGGAATACTCAACCAAAGCTAAGTTCTCCATCCTGGATCAATCCTCCATATAGACAACGTTGGTATTCTGCAATATGGTGCTCCATCACACTGCTTCCTACTACCTTGACATCCCCTCATGCCAAATTCATCCTCCAAGTTGCTGCCATGCCATCATGCAGCTACTCATGCTCAAATAGAAATGATGCTCTCTGAAAATAAGCCTCCCATGAGAGACTATCACCTCCAAAGAATCTCCCAATCCTGGGCAATA
Source organism: Pinus albicaulis (assembly GCA_034641835.2). Classification (NCBI taxonomy): domain Eukaryota; kingdom Viridiplantae; phylum Streptophyta; class Pinopsida; order Pinales; family Pinaceae; genus Pinus; species Pinus albicaulis. Next base: position 1,342,553,122 of record CM076581.1, on the reverse strand, counting down.
TAAGCATGAGTGGCCTCCATCTACTCCAAAGCATGAAAGAGTTCTTCCCCCAGGGAAGTAATCTCTCTCTCACCAAATCCATGGAGCAGTCATCTGGCATCATGAAGATGCTAACCTCCATCCATACAGCAACTCTATCTGTGTAGTCAAACTGATGAGAATGGGTGGTACTGAAAATGAGAGAGTGCATCCCTCCTCCTTGTGTTGATCCCCAAACTCTCTGCACTGTGTTGGATCCCTCTAATGTCTCAACCTCTCCGAAATCCAAGAGTGGTGAAGCAAAAGCATGATGCCTCTCATCATATCTAGACCATGTGGCCTCCCAAATGGAAAGCCTCCAAAAGTGAGACATCAAGTTAGGAAGTGGACTGAATATATGAGAGGAATGAAAGGTCCTCTCTCTCTCTACTGCACAGTGCAGTCCTTCTCCCATGTGAAGAGAATCTCTGAAATAGATAAGGGTGAATGTCCATCATCCCTTCATGTTGATCCCTCTATTCTTCTTCTTCTTCCAATGGTGCAGTGCTGTAGGTTCTTCTATGCACCTCCTCTCTACCAACATGTGAGTGTATCCCCAATGAGAGGCCTTGGATCTTGGCCTTCCCTTGAGAGAAATATCTTCACACCCTCACAAATGAAAGAGTTCCCTTCATAAAATGGGGGTCTTGCCTCTAGCAAGTCATTCTCCTGATTTCTTCCCCTCTAGAAAGATGTAATGATCTTTGTTTCATGGTCCCCTTCCATGCATGCAAAGTGTTTGAATTTTTGTCACACCATGTTTTACATTGGGTTTCATCAATCCTATTTGCAAAAATATTTGTGAATTCCACATATGATCTCTCATTTGCATGAAAACATGAAATAGAATTCTGAAATCAGTCATCATGAATCATACCTTTGAGTTGCAGCGCTGCTCCTCCAACGGCCTCAACTCTTTCCATCCGTCCTTCTTGCAGTAGCTATGGGCAATGTAATGCGCTGTAGATCTGAATGTGAGGCTGAATTCTCACTCACTTCATGAAAATAGCTAGGGCTTGATCATCCACAAACCCTTTCATAAAATCTCTCCAAATTTTCCCTTTCATCAGATCTTCAATAAACCCTCAATGGTCTGGAAAAGAAGAAGGGAAATCTCCTCTTCCTTCATCCCTCTTTCCTTGTTTCCTCTGTCAATCTCCTCTCCTTGGAGAGAAGCTTCTTTTCTGATGAAATTATATCTTGGGCACAGGCTGAGCCAAGATCATGTTCTGATACCACTGTAATATCCCAAATGGGGAAATTTCTGCTCCATCGAGAATATCTTAAGATATTCCAATTCCTTCTTCAGTGAGCTATCACAAGTCCATTTCAGAGATTGACTGTTGGGGAATTTACAGGATATAACTCCTTCCAAAGAAGGGATAAATCCTGAGGCTAGCTGGCCCTTCATAGACACTGTCTATAGATATGCAATATTCCACCTCAGGAATTTATGCTACAGGGTCCTTGAGGATGATGTATAAGAAATCTGTTGCATAAATAAGGCAAATCACTGCTGGGATGCCTAAGAAAATCTCTAATAGAACTCCCCTGTAGAAAATGAGCTCAAAGAAATAACTCTATATGGGTTATTCAGATCTCCCTAATCTAGGTCTATAAAACAATGCTCAATGAGAGAGCTACAACAATACAAGAACATAACCAGAAACTCTGCAAATATGAAATACACCATAAGAGGAAAAATGATACAACCATCATGATATTATGACATATCAGCAAATAAATACAAGAAATAGCTGAGGGACAAACCACTCAAGCTTTAATATCCAACCTCCAATGAATAAGCAATGAAATACATGAGTAGCTGCAACTCCACAAAATGCCAGAGTAGTTGCAACTGCACAGTGTATATGAAGGTATAAGCTGTTGAATATGAAAAAATACATATGTGGCTGAAGGAATACAAGAAATAGCCCAATAACAGAGAAATGGGCTGAAATACAAGATTTCTAGCCAATCTAGGAGAGATTGCTAGAAATGCCGGAGTCATACAAAAATGTGACAACTGAGTTGTCACTGCAACTGATACAAAATATAAATGAGGCCATGGCAGATCTGAAATGTAGATGCCCTCCTCTGACAATGTCTCTAAGCAAAGGGTTGATCCCTTTGTCTCAAAAAAATCTTCCTCTGAAGCTCTAGAAACCCCTCTCTCACTGCCTCCTCCAAAATAACGCAGTTTCCTCCATGGACTGTGCAATGGGAGATGATGGAAGTGTGGCCTCATGCCACTAATCTGAAATACAACCTGGGAATCCTCCTTGCTGCTCCTCCAATGAGTGGATCACTCCTCCACTGAAGAAAATAAGACAAGAGAGACTCCATGAGTTCCTCTCTTGCTGCACCCAGCAACACAACGTCCTCTCTGCTACAGAAATAACATTGTAGAAGATGAATGTAGCTGTGGCCAATGCCGGATTGAGGAAATGTAGCTCAATCCTCATCCTTCCTTGAGGAAGAGGTAGGTATTCCTGACCGGGAACACCCTAGTGCCCGAGGGCACCATCACCTTGCTAAACAACTCGGGGATGCAAGCTTGCAGACCCAAGTCTGAAACTCTAAACCATAACATAATCAAAATGGGCTACCATCTCCTCCATATAAGGAAAGGAACCTCTTCTCCACCATGGTCCCACCAATTAGGGTTTACACCCTCACATGAGTGTCTTCCCTCCAAAATTGTGCAGCTTCTCTAGGAAGCCTCTTCCTCCTTGGGCAGCGCTGTTGACTTTAGTCAAAGGTGACTAATCAAGTGAGCCGGGTTCCATTCACACCCTTGGTGTTTATTTCAGCCGCTTTATTCTCCTCCTTTTCACATAAGGAGTGTTATTTCTTCATCTAAAAGGGGCTAAGGTGTCTCCTTGCCCATTTTATTAAAATAAAATAAAATGTGCAACTATAATGTTCCATTTTAGCTTGAGGCTAAAATTGGGAACATTACATACTCTCATCCATTTTCAGATCCAAGAAGAAATAAGAAGAGAAATGCAATGAAACCTCTAGGTTTCAAGAGGCAGAAAAAGATGCATGCACTTCCTCTTCTCATAGAGGAGGTGAAGAGCAAGGAGACCACTTAGAGCATGAAATCCTGAGTGGGTATTTAGCAGAATATAAGTGCCAAACTAGGGCTTTCAAAGAAAGCCTAGATTTCCCTCAATTTATTCAACTGAGAGAAGAAAGAAGACCATGCAGTAAAAGAATGATGAGAGGAAATAGATTCCTATTGTCCACGTTTGATGGGTCAACTACAGCTAGAGCTTGGGCAATAAAGCTTGAGGCATTCTTCCTACTTCATCCAATTGTAGAGAAGGAGGCAGTAGAAGTTGTAGTGCTGCACCTGGAGGGTGAAGCCAATGCTTGGTGGTTCAGTCACTCAAGCCATACAGGATTGATTTATTTTCTTGAGTTTACTCAAGGGCTGATTAGAACCTTTGATGGAGAAAGATCAGAAGAGAGGAAGCACACAAAGATCAGAAGAGAGGAAGCACACACCACCATGAGAAGAGACAAGTACCAGCACTATCATAGCATTGAGAGAGCAGCCTTCTACACCAGTAGTTGGAGCAACCATTACATTGGAGGGAGGAGCATTTGTAGCTCTACAAGAAGTTCCCACATCTCACCAAGGTATGGGAAGATTTCCATTTTTCCTTATTGCAGCAAATCTTTCTAAGAATGGTGGAAATATGTCCTTATATGGCTCAGGATCAAATATTGTTGCCAAGGAAGAGCAACAAGATTGCACTGCGTTGTGCAAGCTTGAATGGTTAAGGGAGCAAATGAACCATCGCTCTCATAGACCCCTGTTGAGTTGCACACAACCCTTGAGGTTGAGGTGTGATATTTTAAACAGAATCATGAACCTGGAGGATGGAGTGAACCTTGCTCCAAACAAATTCATGCAGAACCAAATGTTCATCCGGGAGTTGAGACATGAGATAGCCAAAACACCCTGGAGGAGGGTTACAACGCTGTCAAGAGGTAGCAGCAAGGAGGCTTTTCTTTCATCCCCTTTGGATCCTTATGGGTTCAAAATGATCATCGGAGAGAGATCTTCTCTAGGAGGTCTCTAAGGAGTTGCATTTTAGAATCCCATGGAATACAAGGAGAAAAATATGATATGGGAGGATGGTAATCTCTTTTGGAGGAATACCAAGATGGAGGAGGATAGAAGGCATTCATCGGTGGAAAAATGGATGTGGATAGAGAGCAAGAAGCTGGAGAGTTACTTGCAACTCTATGATACAGGGCAACAGGAGGAAAAACTGCGTTGGCTACTCTTGTGAGAGTTTGGCCATCATGAGACATATCCTTTTTCCAAGGGTATGTGGGAGGAGAGTACTTGGCAGGGTACTTGAATCATATGGCAAGGAGTGTGGAAGCATTATGATGAGGTGATATTTTCACCACATGGGTTATATGATGGAGGAATGTCGGGGAAGCAAAGACATTTATTGCTTTGGAGGGTTGAGAGAGAGCAAGGACAGAGTTGCTCTCACATTTTGCATGATGTTGCAATGGGAGGAAATGGAAACATTATGAGAGGGGTCTTTGACATTGAACATGTCAGAGATTGGATTTATGAGTTTCAAGAGCCTATTTGCATAGGCCAACAGCGCTGTCACTTTGGAGCATGAGCTTGTTGATGGAGTGTTCCCAGGATCACTTCATATCTGATGCACTTGGTGGGCATAGAGAAGGTGAGATTGGTAGAGTGATGAATGGACTCATTGGTTATTATGGTATGTTCTCCTTGACTTGGATTTCCAAGCATGAGAAGGAGGATTTTTATGCAACATGTGGTTCATTCCTCTTTGGATGGGTATGCCATACCACTACGGAGGATTCATTTATGGATATTGTCAACATCTTGCTTCCATCACATGGTAAGAATTATGTTTATGCAATTGTTGATTGTTCTATACAATATTTACATGCTCTTACCTTTTCATTGCAGTGCATTTCTCTACAAAGGGGCAAGTTTTTCTTTATGCTCCATGGTCTATTTTTGGCCAGCTATCTTGATGGAGAAAGCCATCTACTGTATGATCGGGAGCAAGTATGTGGCTACTTCTTGTGTGCTCAATTGACATATTCAGCCATCTACTATTTACTAGTGGGTGTGATGACTTATGCAGCAAGCCATTTGTCAAGAGACAACTTGTCATACCATTTGTAGTTTGCAAGATTGGCAAGTACAAATGCTGCAGAGCCTACATCAAAACTGCTTTGGAATCTGAGGACCTAGCCATCCTAGATTTAGAGAGGGATCTCTCTATATATGTGTTTAAAGATAAGATCTTTAAGGCTTGAAGTGTGAATTTAGGCTAGTTATGAAGAACAGATATTTTGTTTGTTTTGTTTGGTTGGGCAAGGATATAATGAAGATGAAGGAAGCCTATATGAAGGGTGAAGGTGAAAGTAAGTGAAAGAATGTTTCAGATGGTAAGATAGGCAAGGAGCAACATCAATCCATTGGGCTATGGAGTCATAAGAAGATTTAATTGCACAACAAGTTTCAAGAATGGTCCATGGGGCAAGTCATCTATGTCAAGGGATCTCTTTAAGTTGATTTTATGGGATGAAACAATGAGGAATGAAGTGAAAGAAAGAAAAAACATGAAGAAACAAAGAGCAGCCTAAGATCAAGTAATTACTTTGAAACTATCCTGCTTTTGGCATGCACTTAAGGAAAGACATAAAGTAATCTAAGATCAGGTAAGTACTTTTAAACTAGCCTGCTTTTGATATACTTTAAGGGAAAACATTTAAAAATAGAGAACAACTTACGATCAAGTAAATACTTTTAACTTAGCCTGCTTTCAGCATATTCTCAAAGAAAAACATTCATGATAACATAAAAATTATTCTAAGATCAGGTAAGTACTTTGAAACTATCCTGCTTTTAACATACTCTTAAGGGAAAATTTCAAAGCAACTATTGGAGATAAACCAGTGGACAGGGCTAACCATAAACTTCTCTAGCTTAGCTTTAATTAGCAGACTTCTCAAGAACATTCAAAGATAAAATCTCAAGTTGTACTCAGGAAACATGGGCTTACCAACACTTCACTAGTTATACTCTATTGAATTACCTTCAAATTAACAATCAGCAGAAAACATAAAGGATACAGATTTTCAGTGAGATTTAGGGTACTTCAGAAGTAAATCCTAATCTATATTTGCTATTATTTATCAGAGAAAAGTGGACAGAATGGAAACAAACAGAAAATAACAATTCACAGTGAGAAACATATCACCATTGACATAGACCAGGATCCCATAAATCAGCTATTTGTATTTGATGTTCAAACCAGTTACAATCTTCAAGTCCAATGGGCCTCTACAGCTTCAAAATTTTCATCTCAGCTTATGTGTCTTCAATTGCAAAAAGAGCTACAATAGCTTCAAAAGCTATTTACATGCAACAAGAATCAAAGACCAACCTCTAACTTGTCTTCTACAGAAGTATTTATAGAAGAAAGAGGAGGTGGAGTATTAGAAGGGTTTATTTGTTCAATTAATACAGAGTAATGATGTATTGACCTTTGGGAGGCCTAAGGGAGAATATTTCGAGTGCTCATCTCTGTTTTAATGTTTTTACATTAAACTTCATCAACCGTAGTTACTATTTGTTGACTTTGGGGCTTTGGTAGGTTGATCATAAATCCTGAGCTATCTTTGGCAAAAGATCTCTGACTATGCAATCATTGTGTATTCTTTTCGTGAAAATAAATCTGCAGGTGGAAATTTAGGAGTAATAGCCTTGATGATGTGGCATTCGAAGGCTTCTTTGTTGATCTGTCTTCTTTTGTGGCTTTAAGCATTGATCTATTTTTAATCTGTGCTTTATCTTTATCTATCGGGTTAAGCTCTTTTGATCTTTAGTCTTCATGCATTAACCCTTTAACTTTATTGGCTTACTGATACTCTTTAATCCTTCATCACTGCTTTAGCTAATGTACAGGTGTATGGGCGCGTCAAGGTTTTCATGATATAGCCAATGCTTATGAGGCATAGGTCAAACCATGGTTTTGAACCCTGTGGACTCCCTTTTCCACGTGAATACTGGCCTGAGGATCTTCATCCTTGGCCCTTGGTCACCTTATCATGACTATGGGATGGCTTTATAGCTCATTTTCCATGAAACCTACAACATAAAACAAACATTTAAATAAATCCTGTGTTTAGAGGTTAAACTGCTTTCAAAGGCTGAGTGGAGCGGAGGAGCGATGCAGAGGAGGGGTGATTATGCAGGCGGAGGCGTCCTATGGAGAAAAATGGGTGAAAATGTAGTTTAAACTGTATTTGGCGTGATATGGACAAAAAGTGGTTTTCACAATACCACAAGTGGTTATCGCACGACCCTCGGGCAGTAAATGGTTTTGCCCGGAGGCAACACGATTCCATTCATCGCTCACCACGTGGATCTTCTGATACCACCAGTATCACAAAATTTTTAAGTGTTAAACCTTGGGCGCAAAAATTTTGCAATATGGCACCACAACTGTCAGATGAAAGGGTTGAGATCTGACGGTGTGGATCAGGCGTGATAGGAAAGGTGGCCGTCGGGGGTTCCAGTGGGAGAGAAGTGGCAGTGTGCGATTGGACAGGCACTTCATGTGGTAGAAGGTAGGCCCTGGTGGATTTGAGGTCATCAGGATTACGAATGACCGTTAGATTTATAACGTCTACGGCTTAGATTTAGTCGGAGCATTGTTATCTGAGCGGGTGAAAAATGAAGGAAAGGCGGGTTTTTGTAGGAATGCCGATGCGATGGGGGTTTAACACAGGTGCCGGGGTATGGTCACACGGAGGGGTGTGTGACCAGGAGCCGATGGAAGAAGGGTTTATCGCATAGGGAGAAACATGTAAAGAAACAGCGGGCTCATAAAAGAAAAGGCCAATGCGATGAAGGGGCTGAAGGTTTAGGCACTCGGTTGCAGGGCCAGATTATATGGAGGAAGGGGCTGGGGGCTTAAGCTGAAAGGGGCTGAAGCCTGCATTTATATAAAATGGCATTTCTTAGGCAGAAAGAGGGGTTTTTTAAGGGTTTTTCCAGTTCCAATAGAAGGAAAGTAAGGGTTTTTAAACCATGAACAAAGATTTTTATGGTTTGAATGGATTTTTGAAGGTTTTTTTAGGGGAAGGGAGGGAAAAATTCAAAGAAGAAAGGAGCATTTTTAGAGGTAAATGGAGGATAAAAAGGGTCAAAACGAGTGAATGAAAAGATGAAAGAGGAGGCTATGTAGGGAACAATCTTGCAGGGGGCAGCAGTTTTAACTTGGTTTATTTATAATGAAACAACAGTTAAGATTACTTGCAAAGTTCAAATAGCACAAGAAGACTTCAAGAATGAGCAGTTTATTTCATAGAAACAATCTCTTGAAGGCTTAGGACTCATTTTTAGCCATCATTTGCTCTGACAAAAATATATTAATGGCTAACAGTGGCTCCATTTGGGGATGGCAGCTCCTTGAAGGTGTCAAGAATATTCAGAATTTGATCTCTGGAATGTGGACCTGTGCCTTTATCCATTGACAACCTTTTCTTCTTTGATCATGCAGCTTTGAAAAATGATCAGTTTTTATATCAGCAAACAAAATTTCCCAAGCAACTACCTACTCAGCCTACTTCCTAACATTTTTTCTTCAGCAGGTGCATTTGGACTTGCATACCTTGAACATCAACATTTTATTCTTTTTGAAAACAGGAAAAACTAATCTAAGTCTACCCTTATTTCTTCCATGAGTTCAGATTAGACTGTTGAACTCATAAATTCTCTACCTAAGCTACTATCTGCCAGGATTAGATTGTCTGGCAGATTTTATTCTCTATTTTCTAAAACATAAATTTAAAACACAGCCAAACTGTTGAAAATGGCAACAAGAAACAGTGAAGGAGGCCTCCTGAAACATCTTTCCTGATCCTAGTTGGAAAGTGATCACCTAAACTAGGTGGGGACCACACATGTGATTTTTGTCGCAAAGTCTATTTTTAGACATATGGAGCATATTATATAAGTTGCAGGATGCTATTTATGGATGGTTGGTCAAGTTGGAAAAATAGATGGATTTCTATTTTTAGACATATTGGGTGGAATCTATTTTTAGATTGCCAGTCTAAAAATAGATATGTAGAATATTATTAGCTCTTAATAATATTTGGACTATAAACATTATCTTATTCTCTTGGAGCACTTCAGTTAAGTGCACAGATGTGGCACAGCAGCTGACAGAAGGAATTATGCTATTCCTGAGGGTTATGTGGAGCTATTGCATGGATACTTCAGTTAGAACTCATGTGACAGAGTTTGGTGGAGTTGATTGAGGAGTTAATGGAGTTGTGTTCAGTTTAACTAATCTAAACATAGTTGAGCTAGTTATATTTAGTCTAACTGATTAATACACTAGTGAAGAGTGGTGTGAATTAATTATTAATTAATTCACTAATTATAAACTCATTAATCAACTAAAGAATACATCAGTTAACTTCAGTGCATGGACAGTTTCAGTGGAGACCTATGCAGAAATAGGTGAAAGAGTAGGTTAACTATCAGTTGTGACTATACTATTGCTATTTGCAACACACAGATGGGTGGAGTAACCCATGAGGATTGCGCAGTTCAGGCTGGGTGGTTTATCTATATAAAGAGGCCATCCCATAGCTTGAAAACGAAATTCAGGTTGCCTATCAAGTGGCTAAAGGTTGGAGCATGAGTTTTGCTAGATCTAGCTTGATAGTGTGTAGCAAGGGAGGTAGTGCATGAGAGCTTGCAAAGAGCTTTGTACTATGATTGTTACATGATCTCCATGACATGTATATTATACAGATAGTTGGGGGTTTTCAGCTTTAAGCTTTCCCATGAAATACTGTGTTCATATGTGTGAATTTTTATGGCTTTAATGTGTGCATGCAATTGATTTTATTTACGCATGTGATGATCAATGGTAGAAGAGATTCTGTATTATGCATGAAGCTAAAATAGTGTGTGATCAGGAGAATCTCGGTGGATAACATATCAGTTATTCAAATTTCTACATGGTATCAGAGCGATATTGATCATTGGAGAAATTGCAAAGCATTGAAGCGGTTGAGTTTTAGGATAAACTCAAGAAACATAAAGATGGAGAAAGCTGGAAATATACATGCATATTGTATATAATTTTCTACATGGAATGAGAGCGAGAATTTTTTTGGTGCGCGAGTTTGTAGGGAATATCTGAAAATTTTTGGTGAAATATTTTCAGAAAAAAATAGCATATTTGGATTCCTTGCGAAAAAATACCCAAATTGAAAAAAAAAATCGGTCGAATCGGAGCTCGAATGAGGGAGATATCATCGATTTAAAATCAGCTCTTTTGTTAGAAAATTTTGCGACGGCGGGACAATTGCAATGTGCGCGAGCCAAGAATCTACATGCACTGAGGTACAAGATGCATGAAAAGCTTTGAAGAGAAAAGTAGAGGTTAGTGACTTGGTGGTTGAGAGGGATCCTCTCAACATGCAGCGTGAGAAGCAGTCTCAGAATGTTGTGGAGCAGCCACAACTGGAGATGCAGAAGAATCTTTATAGATTTGATGTAGATGGGATGTCTACGGAGCTTCCTGCTGATGGGAAGTGCATGAAAGACATGCAACTGATGCTTGAGAGGGAGCAAGTTTTGCATGCAGGTGAAAGTGAACCTCGGGGTGTGGAGCAGCCACGAGAGGATCATGGAGTGGAAGAAACCACTCATGCAGAGAAATTTCGTGCCAAATGGGCAAAGGGAGTGCATGCAGCTATACCACCAGGTGAGAGGTGGGGCGACATGCATGAATAATCCCAAGAGGAGATTTCTGGGCAGGATTCATGAGATAGTGTGGATCTCATGAATTGAACCTGGCTACGAGGTGCCCATAGCGCAGCAGTAGCAGATCAGTTGGATTGATGCAGGCAGATCAAAGTGACAGTGTCGGACAGGCTTGTGGATGAGAGTTAATGACAAGTGGGGAAGTGCATGGTTGCAAGAGTTCAACAGTGCAGTAGTTCCTGATGACATGTGCAGTTGGCCAAGCAGAAGTCGAAGACTTTGATGATAGATACTAGATGCATCAAGACTGATTGAGTTGTTTGGAGCCTATTCAGTTTCAGAGGAGTTGCAGAGCAGATGCATGGAGTTGCATGGCGCTTGCAAAGGGTGCATGGCACATGCATGGAGTTGCATGGTGCATGCATGAGTTTGCATGGCGCATGCAAAGGGTGCATGGTGAATGCATGGAGTTGCATGTCGCATGCATGGAGTTGCATGGCGCTTGTGAAGGTTGCAAGGCGAATGCATGGAGTTGCATGTCGCATGCAAAGACAGTCCTTTCTTGTTGAGAGGGAGTGTTGAAAATGGCAACAAGAAACAGTGAAGGAGGCCTCCTGAAACATCTTTCCTGATCCTAGTTGGAAAGTGATCACCTAAACTAGGTGGGGACCACACATGTGATTTTGTCGAAAAGTCTATTTTTAGACTATGTCTATTTTTAGACATATGGAGCATGGTCTAGGAGTTGCGGGATGCTATTCTTGGATGATTGGTCAAGTTGGTAAAAATAGATGGACATCTATTTTTAGACATATAGGTCGAAGTCTATTTTTAGACTGCCTGTCTAAAAATAGAAATGTCAAATATTATTAGCTCTTAATAATATTTGGACTATAAACATTATCTTATTCTCTTGAAGCACTTCGGTTTGATGCTTGGATGTGGCACATGCAGCTGACAGAAGGAATTACGCTATTCCTAGGGGTTAGTGGAGCTATTGCATGGTTGACTTCAGTTAGAACTCATGTGACAGAGTTTGGTGGAGTTGATGAGACAGTTAATGGAGTTGTGTTCAGTTTAACTTAGTTGAGCTAGTTGTATCTAGTCTAGCTGATTGATACAATTAGTGAGAGTGGTGTGAATTAATTATTAATTAATTCACTAATTATTAACTCATAAATCAACTAAAGAATACATCAGTTAACTGCAGTGCATGGATAGTTTCGGTGGAGACCGGTGCGAAATAGGTGAAAGAAACGGAGTTAACTAGAGTTGTGACTATACTATTGCTATTTTGCAACACACAGATGGGTGGAGTAACCCATGAGGATTGCGCAGTTCAAGCTGGGTGGTTTATCTATATAAAGAGACCATCCCATAGCATTGAAACAGGCAATTCAGGCTGGCTATCAAGTGGCTAAAGGTTGGAGCATGAGTTTTGCTAGATCTAGCTTGATAGTGTGTAGCAAAGGAGGTAGTGCATGAGAGCTTGCAAAGAGCTTTGTACTATGATTGTTACATGATCTCCATGACATATATAATATACAGATAGTTGGGGGTTTTCATCTTTAAGCTTTCCCATGAAATACTGTGTTCATATGTGTGAATTTTTATGGCTTTAATGTGTGCATGCAATTGATTTTATTTCCGCATGTGATGATCAATGGTAGGAGAGATTCTGTATTATGCATGAAGCTAAAATAGTGTGTGATCAGGAGAATCTCGGTGGATAACATATCAGTTATTCAAATTTCTACACAAACCAGGATTAGGCTATCTGATTTGCTGTGAGTCCATGGCATAAAGACAAGCTGCACACAGACTTTATTTTTCAGAAATTTAAAACAAAATGTGAAGGCTTAAGACCTGAAAATTTTAAAACATCCTTCAATCTTTTTGCAGCTCTGATTTTGATCTTTCTGAGCTGTTCTTTACTTTTTCTTGGTTCAGATTTTGAGCTTGTTTGAACCATTTTTTCTATCCTAATCTAATCTACTGATAAGCTAAGATTAAACAATTTGGCAAATCTTCTTCACTAACCTATCAGCAGAAAATTGAAATCTATCTTAGTCATGATTAGGCTGTATGACTAAAATAGGAGTGTTGTTTTTGGTAGTGGCATTTAAGCTTGCACACTTTCAAAATTTCTCTTTTTTGGTATGGGGCTGTACCTTTCTTGTTTTATTTATGCCCTCTTTTCTCTTTCTATTGTTTTTTCCTTTTCTCCTTTTCAAATTGAAAAAAAACCATGTTATATACAATGAATAAAAAAGCTTAAAAATTATAAATATTAGTCAACAGAAATAATGTTTGAGAACTCTACCATTAATAGTACCTCCAAAGTATTCAGCTCCATCCGATTCTTGCAGAAAAAATGCATTGTTTCCAATAGCAGATTGGATAAGATAAGGGCCTTGCCATAAGTTATCAAATTTTCCATGTTTGCCCTTATCTTCTCTTCTTGAATCCCATTTCAAAACTTTATCACCAATTTTGAAATCACTTGCCTTGGTTCTTTTTTCAAACAACTTCTTGATGTTTTCTTCTAATTGTTGTGCTCTAATGTAGACCTCCTCTCTGGTTTGTTGTAGGTGTATAATATGGTTTATTATTCTTGTTACATTATTATCTTCAAACTGTACTTCCTGGATCAGCTTCATAACTGGCACCCCTAAACTAGTTGGGAATATTGCATTAGTTCCATAAACTAGCTGGTAGGGAGACATCCCAATTGAATTTTTAACTGTCAACCTGTCTACCAATAAAGCATGTACTAGCTTATTGTGCCATGATTTCTTGTTATCTTCCAGCAACTTTTTGATAATATTTACCAAACTTTTATTTGATGATTCTACTAGCCCATTACCTTGAGGGTAATAAGCTGTGGAATGACCCAATATGATCTGATACTTATGACAGAAATATACCATTTTCTTAGACCCAAATGCAGCAGTGTTATCAGTTATGATCTTTCTACGACAACCAAATCTGGAAATTATATGGTTTTCAAGGAATGAAATGATGACTGAGTTAGTGGCATTCCTAGATGGGATGGCTTCTATCCACTTGGTAAAATAGTCTGTTGCTGTGAGAATCCATATATGTTGTGCAGATGAGGGAGGATGGATTTCCCCAATGAATTCTAGACCCCACTGCTAAAAAGGAGCTTCACCAGTGATTGGTTGCAGAGGTAAGGGAAGCAGTTTTCTTTTGCCTTCAAAGATTTGGCATTTGTGACAGGCAATAATCATCTTATGAACATCTTGAAAGAGAGTGGGCTAGTAATAACCAGCTCTAAGGATTTTGTTGGCAATTGATTTCCAATAGAGGTGGCCTCCACATTCTCCTTCATGAAACTCGTGCTTGATCTTATCTGCATCATTCTCAGGCAAACATTTAAGCAATAATCCACTATCATTTTTCCAATATAAACATTTATCTAAAATGCAGTAATTTACAACTTTTAACTTTAAAAATCTTGCCTTTGTTTTAGACAAACCAGGAGGGACATTAAGAATGAGCAAAACATACAAAATATCAATATACCAAGATGAATTCAGAAAATGATCTTCAATAATCGGAGTTGACAACTCCTCTTGTTCATCTAATGCATTAAACATGTTTATATCAAGAGCTTGAAAGTTGGATTCAGCCATAAGTTTTGCTATTCCTTGACCCTTTATGAGTCTGGTGGGCTTGATTTCTAAGTCATATTCTAAAATCACAGCAATCCACTTTCCTCTCTTGCCATTTGGATCTTAGGTTAATATGTCTTTCACCACTGAATGAGGCACAAATGCTTTGATGTGGGAATGTAAAATGTAAACCTTGAAGTCTTTTAAGGCTTTGACTAAGGAAAATGATTGTTTTTCCATTATTTTATACTTTAGAGGTGCATCTCTTAATGCCTTGCTGAAAAATGCAATGGGCTGCTCTTGTCCATTCAAGTTTTTCTATAATAGGACAACAGCTACTGTGTGTTTTGATGCAAATGAAAAAATGAAGAAATCTTTTGAAAAATCAGGACTAATAAGAACTGGTGTTTTGGTGAGTGCTTGTTTTACCAATTCAAATGATTTCTTTGCTTCTAAGGTCCATTTAACTCCCTCTTGTTTCTTAAGCATGTTTTTTATGTTTCTAAGGAGTTCAGCTAAATTGGGTATGAACCTTCTCAAGAAATTAATCTTTCCAATGAAAGATTGAAGTTCCTTGATGTTTTTGGGATGGTTGATTTGCAATATGCCATCAATTGTTTTTGGGTCTATCCTGATATGATATGCCCAAGGAGTTTTCCTTCTTGGAGACCAAACAATGTTTTCTTTGGGTTTAAGGACAATCCAAATTTTCTACACTTTTCAAAGACTTTTTTCAAGTGTATTAGATGTTCTTCATCTGTTTTAGAATAAACAGTTATATCATCAAGGTAAATCACAATGAAGTAACCTACTTCTTCTGAAAATGCAATGTCCATGGCTCTCTGAAATGTGGCACCAGCATTCATCAAACCAAAGGGCATTTTCAAATACATGAAAGTACCCCAAGGTGCAGTAAGGTTGTTTTAAGTTGATCATCAGAATGTACCAGGATTTGATTATAACCTAAGAAACCATTTAGCAAAGAAATTCTTTTGGAACCAACTACCTTTTGTAAAATATGATCCATTTTGGGCAAAGGATAGTTGTCCTTAAGCGAGGCTTTGTTTAAGTTCCTAAAATCAATGCAAAGACTTATCTCTTATATTTTCTTCCTCACTAATACAAGATTAGACACCCACTCTGAGTATCTAATAGGGACTATAATTCCAGCTTCATACATTTTTTTAATTTCTTTTTTTACCAGACATAATTGAATAGGGTTTATTCTGTGCAATTTCTGTTTAAAAGGTTTCTGGTTTTCTTTGAGGGGTATCTTATGCTGAATTATTTCTGTATCATATGATTTCAGATCTTCATAGCTCCACGCAAAAACATCAGAAAATTCCTTAAAGAACTTAATATATTTCGATTTAATGTGAGCTGGCAGTGTTTTAGATATTTTGATTGTTCTAGGCTTTTCCTCGCTGCCTATATTGCATTCTTCCACTTCAGATTCTATGGATTCCAATTTTGGCTTCTTGGCCACATCATTCAAATCAAATAATTCTTCTAAAGGGACCAGTCCTTGTGGAAAGCTTTGGTCTTTAGATTGCAGCACTTCTAAGTCTTCATTTTCTAGATCTGTGCTATTCTCTGTTTTATGATTGGGTTCATAGGTTAACAGATTTATTTCAGCAACCTTGGGAGACTTTTCTTCTTCAAAAAGTGGGTTTTCTTCAATGGGACAGTCTTTGTCATAATCTAGATCTGAGCTTGATGCTTCAAATTCATTTTTGGACTGTAGGAAGTCTTCTATTTGTTTATCTCCCTCAAAAACTTGCCAGTATTTTTCATTATCTAGTATAGCTGGCCTAAATTTGACTTGGGTGGTGCATTGCTTGGTTTCATAAGGTGTAAGACAAGTTCTAGCAGCAAAGGCTAAACCATTGGCAAGGACATTTTGGTTTCTCAGGAAAAATATAAGTTGTAATTCATAAATGTTTTTAGCAAGTCCATGGCATCATCTCTATAGGCTCTAAGTCTGGGATGATTAGTGTTATATTCCCCATTTATTTGCTTAATAATCAACTCAGAATGCCCATGAACTTTTATCCTTTTGGCCCCTAATTTTTTCAATAAATGCAGGCCTAAAAGGAAAGCTTCATACTCAGCTATGTTGTTGGTACATTGAAAGTTTAATTTGTAGGAATGCCCCTCAGCATGATTACTTTCAGTGTTATGTAACCATATTCCTGCTCCTGCATCATTTTTAGTGCAAGACCCATCAAAATTCATGTTCCAAAGAGGAATGACTTCAGATTTATGATTCATTTCATTGTTGTCCTCTTTGCACTCTTCATCATTCTATTCTGAACTAGGGTCTGCACTAGATTTTCCTGAATTTTGTTCCTCAAGTTTTTCAATGTTTTGAGGTTTTACTTCTTGATTTTCATGATTTGCATTATTCATATGACTGTTTTGGACCTCAAGACCTCTAATCTGTTTGTTGTGAATTTCTAAATCAGCATATCGTTTTTTGAATTTCCTCTCTATTTTCCTCTTCATCCATGACTGCAACTATGTTTGAATGTGAAATGATCATAGCATTTGTTGTTTTTTCATTGATTAGCTCTTGCTCTTTATGAATATCATCATTAAAAAGAATAAAAGAGTCAAGGTCAGTGTGTATGGAGTAAAGAGGAGAATTTTCCGGTCTTTCTTGGCTACTCACCATGTATTTCATGTGGGTTTCCCTATAGAGTCTTCTAGGTTGACTGAATACAAGGATGGTGGCATAAGTCATATCCATTTGCATAGTACCTTGTAACTTAGTTCCCCATGATCTAGAAAGAAGCATGCCATATTTGGGGGGTATATCAGCCACCACAATGTCCATCACTAAACTCTTGGCTAGTATTTGGGCTAAGTTAACACACAGATCCTTTATTAGGCAGAGGCATCTCACCCTACTTGAATCAAAGGAATATAAATCTTTGTAGGGTCTAGTTACCTCTAAGCCTAATCTTTCCATTATAACCTTGGGCATGAGGTTGTGGGATGCTCCTAAATCAAGAATGGCATTGTGCAAGATATTGTCATGAATGTTTAATCTAATGTAGAAAGGAGGGGTTGTTCTTTCTTGAAAATTTCATTTAATTTTTGGTCCAAAAATGAGCTCCGGAGTATCATCATTTAAGTTAATTGTGTCATGAATGTCTTCTATGTTTAAAGCTTTCAAAATCTGACCCCTATATACATTATGAGTGACTAATTCAGCAAGTGGAAAAGAGATTTTGATTTTAGATATTTCATTCTCTAGGCTGAAAGGAATTTGGTTTTTCAACATGTTTAGTTCAACCTTCTTAGTCACTATCTCGTCAGCAAAATCAGCTTGCTGCTTTTTGCTATTTACAGTAGTTAGAATAGTTTTTTTTAGGAGCATTCATTGAAGTGCTAGTGCTACTAGGGTTAACACCCTACTTTTCATTGGATTGAGTGTTTTGTCCTTTGTTTAAATCAGAATTTACAACCACTATTTTGTGGGTTTCGACTGTCTTTTTAGAAACAGTTTCAGGATTCTTTTTGGTAGATTTATCAGAGGTTTTATTTCTAGGAGTTTCTTGATTCTTTTAACTTTTGAGGTCATACTATTTAGGTGATCCTATGATGGCATTTTCAGAGTATTGTTCATAATAGTCAGGTTGTGGTCTTCTGTCATCATAGGGTGTATATAGACCTTGTTTTCTTTTATAAATGAGATCAAAATCCTCATTACTTACTCCCAACATATTCATGTTGTCATCCTTTGTTTTTTCATTTGTTTCTTCATCCTCATTTACATAATTTTTTTTGGAATGGAGGTCTGATCTATTGATCATCCTCTCTTTTTCTGTTTTGAGGTTGACTTCTCCTAAAGTTTTGATTTTGATTTTGAGATTGATTTCTGTTTTGGGGAGCTAACTCATTTTCTCTAGCTTGTGCTCTCTCAAGTATGCTCATTTTCTTCATCATTTCCTCCATCATCCTCTCCATTTTTGAGCTAGATGTGGAGGGTGCAGTTTCCTCCCTAAATGATACTTTCTTTTCGTTCCTCATCCTAGCTCTTTTTTCAATCAGATTCACTTCCACAACTAGAGCTCCCTTCTGCATGTCTTCTAAAGTCAAGGGGTCTCTTTCTCTTAGTTGATAGGCCATTTTAGGATCAAATCCTTCAGGAAATTTGGCCAAGGCTGAGCCTTGTGGAGGTTTCAAGTCTGGGGGTAGGGCATTATAAACACTATTGAATCTAGTGCAATAACTTTGAACACTTTCCCCAGTGTTTATTTTGAGGTTGTTGTAGTCTGAAAGTATTTGGAGAGGGTTTTTTCTAACTTCCCATTTATTTAGGAATGACCGATGGAGGGTTTGGAGGTCATTAATACTATTAGGGGTTAAGATTTTAAACCATTTTCTTGCTTCTCCCCCTAAACTCTGAGCAAACAATCTGAGTTTGACAGTTTCACCATCAATCTCATTTCTGTCAAAATAGTCATTCATCTTGTCCACATGTTATGAAGCAATAGTAGCACCACTGGCATCATATAATGGTATCTTGGACTGATAGTCCTGTGGCAGATTGACTAAAGTTAAAGGAAGGACTAGAGGAGCATACCATGTTGCCATGATAGGAGGTTGTGGAAAAAATGTGGGGTTTATAGGTGGAGGATGTAAGATGGGAGGGGTTTGATATAATGGGGTGGTTTGAATAGTGGATGTATGGATAAAAGAAGTGGATGGATCAGCAAGAGACTATTGAGCAGATCTAGGATGAGAGAAACCAAAATTATGAATGAAATGAAAATCAGGAGGGGTAGTTTCTCTGCTACTAGGATGTTCACCTCTATCTTGGGATGAAGGTGGAGACTCAAAATCTGTCTGATCTATATCATCAAGTGACCTAGTTTTGAATGGGTTTCTTAAGTCAACTTGTGAATCTTGTAGACCTGTAAGGTTTTCAGGAGCAAAATTAGCTCTATGGACTGACCTAACAATAGTTGAACTTTTAGACTGAGGAGACTTCCTAAGTATAATCTTTGGATTATCAACTATCTCAGGAGGATTTGGGTCAGGATAGGCTCTAGTATGAATTCTTCTAGAAGCCACTATGCTATGTTTTCAGACCTGATGGTAAGAAAAGTTTACCCAAATATGAAAATCTTTGACAGGTTGACTAATCTTTTACCAAGAAAACTTAATTCTCAAATTTTCCTTAACTGAGTTTGTATGATGTTATGATTGTAAAGGGTTTCCCAGTGGAGTCTTTAGGTCTATTCAACATTGTGGAGTCACCAGGTGGAAATTTTTAGCTTTAGAAGGTAAAATGTTTTATGGTCCACCACCATTAATAGGTTTGAATACAAATCTGAAATATTTTTGGGTTTTCTGAGTTTTTATAGTCTAGTGGTTTATGAGAGTGTCCTAAATCTGTTTCAACACTTAGCTACGGTGATGAGACAAACAAAGTTAACTCTGTGACTTACCTAGCTAATTTCTTCAAGGTTTGATAAGGGTCTGTTAGAATCCTAACAAGAAATTAGATTGCCACTAATTTAGACAAGTCCTATCATGATTACCAAGATGTTTGGTAGTGCTTGGAGAAAGCTATCCATTCTGCACTGAACACTGAGTGTTTTGTTTTAAGGATTTTACTCAGACTCCCCAGTATGGTCGCCATTATGTTAGGTCTCCATAGTTTTCAAGATTGGCAAGTACAAATGCTGCAGAGCATACATCAAAACTGCTTTGGAATCTGAGGACCTAGCCATCCTAGATTCAGAGAGGGATCTCTCTATGTATGTGTTTAAAGATATTATCTTTAAGGCTTGAAGTGTGATTTTAGGCTAGTTATGAAGAAAAAAAAATTTGTTTGTTTTTTTTGGTTGGGCAAGGATATAATGATGATGAAGGAAGCCTATATGAAGGGTGAAGGTGAAAGTAAGTGAAACAATGTTTCAACTGGTAAGATAGGCAAGGAGCAACATCAATCCATTGGGCTATGGAGTCATAAGAGGATTTAATTGCACAACAAGTTTCAAGAATGGTCCATGGGGCAAGTCATCTATGTCAAAGGATCTCTTTAAGTTGATTTTATGGGATGAAACAATGAGGAATGAAGTGAAAGATAGAAAACACATGAAGAAACCAAGAGCAGCCTAAGATCAAGTAAGTACTTTGAAACTATCATGCTTTTGGCATGCACTTAAGGAAAGACATAAAGTAATCTAAGATCAGGTAAGTACTTTTAAACTAGCCTGCTTTTGATATACTTTAAGGGAAAACATTTAAAAACAGAGAACAACTTAAGATCAAGTAAAGACTTTTAACTTAGCCTGTTTTTAGCATATTCTCAAAGGAAAACATTCATGATAACATAAAAATTATTCTAAGATCAGGTAAGTACTTTGAAACTATCCTGCTTTTAACATACTCTTAAGGGAACTTTTCAAAGCAGTTGTTGGAGATAAACCAGAGGACATGGCTAACCATAAACTTCTCTAGCTTAGCTTTAATTAGTAGACTTCTCAACAACATTCAAAGATAAAATCTCAAGTTGTACTCAAGAAACACGGGCTTACCAACACTTCACTGGTTATACTCTATTGAATTACCTTCAAATCAAAAATCAGCAGAAAACATAAAGGATAAAGATTTTCAATGAGATTTAGGGTACTTCAGAAGTAAATCCTAATCTATATTTGTTGTTCTTTATCAGAGAAAATTGGACAGAATGGAAACAAATAGAAAATAACAATTCACAGTGAGAAACACATCACCATTGACATAGACCAGGATCCCATAAATCAACTATTTGTATTTGATGTTCAAACCAGTTACAATCTTCAAGTCCAATGGGCCTCTACATCTTCAAACTTTTCATCTCAGCTTATGTGTCTTCAATTGCAAACAGAGCTACAGCAGCTTCAAAAGCTATTTACATGCAAAAAATATCCAAAGACCAACCTCTAACTTGTCTTCTACAGAAGTATTTATAGAAGAAAGAGGAGGTGGAGTATTAGAAGGGTTTATTTGTTCAATTAATATAGAGTAATGATGTATTGACCTTTGGGAGTCCTAAGGGAGAAGATTTTGAGTGCTCATCTCTATTTTAATGTTTTTACATTAAACTTCATCAACATTAGTTACTATTTGTTGACTTTGGGGCTTTGGTAGGCTGATCATAAACCCTGAGCTGTCTTTGGCAGAATATCTCTAACTATGCATTCATTGTGTATTCTTTTCATGAAAATAAATCTGCAGGTGGCAATTTAGGAGTAATAGCCTTGATGATGTGGCATTAGGAGGCTTCTTTGTTGATCTGTCTTCTTCTATGGCTTTAAGCATTGATCTGTTTTTAATCTATGATTTATATTTATCTATCAAGTTAAGCTCTTTTGATCTTCAGTCTTCATGCATTAACCCTTTGACTTTATTGGCTTACTGATACTCTTTAATCCTTCATCACTACTTTAGCTGATGTACAGGTGTATGGGCGCGTCGAGGTTTTCATGATATAACCAATGCTCATGAGGCACGGGTCAAAACATGATTTTGAACCCTATGGATTCCCTTTTCCACGTGAATACTATCTTGAGGATCATCATCCTTGGCCCTTGGTCACCTTATCATGACTCTGGGATGGCTTTACAGCTCATTTTCCAAGAAACCTGCAACATAAAACAAATGTTTAGATAAATCCTGCGTTTAGAGGTTAGACTGCTTTTAGAGGCTGGGCGGAGCGAAGGAGCGATGCAGAGGATGGGTGATTATGTAGGTGGAGGAGTCCTATGGAGAAAAATGGGCGAAAATGCAGTTTAAATTGTATTTGGCGCGATCTGGGAAAAAGTGGTTTTCACAATAACACGAGTGGTTATCGCACGACCCTCGGGCGGTAAATGGTTTTTCCCGGAGGCAATGCAACTCCATTCATTGCTCGCCACGTGGATATTCTGATACTACCAGTATCGCAAAATTTTTAAGTGTTAAACCTCGGGCACAAAATTTTTGTGATATGGCACCACAACCGTCAGATGAAAGGGTCAAGATCCGACGGTGCGGATCGGGCGCGATAGGAAAGGTGCGCTGGCATGGGTTCTAGTGGGAGACAAGTGGCAGCATGCAATTGGACAGGCGCTTCATGTGGTAGAAGGTAGGCCCTGGTGGAGTTGAGGTCATCGGGATTACAGAGGACCGTTAGATTTATAAGGTCTACGGCTTAGATTTCGTCGGATCATCGTTATCGGAGCGGGTGAAAAATGAAGGAAAGGCAGGTTTTTGCGGGAATGCCAATGTGATGGGGGTTTAACACAGGCGTCGGGGTATGGTCACGTGGAGGGGTGTGTGACCAGGAGCCGATAGAAGAAGGGTTTATCGCATTAGAAGAAACATGTAAAGAAATAGCAAACTCATAAAAGGAAAGGCAAATGCGATGAAGGGGCTGAAGGTTTAGGAACCCGGTTGCAGGGCCAGGTTATATGGAGGAAGGGGCTGGGGGCTTAAGCCGAAAGAGGCTAAAGCTTGCATTTATATAAAAGGGCATTTCTTAGGCAGAAAGAGGGGTTTTTTAAGGGTTTTTCCAGTTCCGATAGAAGGAAAGTAAGGGTTTTTAAACCATGAACAAAGAGTTTTATGGTTTGAAGGGATTTTTGAAGGTTTTTTGAGGGGAAGGGAGGGAAAAATTCAAAGAAGAAAGGAGCCTTTTCAGAGGTAAATGGAGGGTAAAAAGCGTCAAAATGAGTGAATGAAAAGATGAAAGAGGAAGCTATGTAGGGAACAATCTTGCAGGGGGCAATAGTTTTAACTTGGTTTATTTATAATGAAATAGCAGTGAAGATTACTTGCAAAGTTCAAATAGCACAAGAAGACTTCAAGAATGAGTAGTTTATTTCATAGAAACAATCTCTTCAAGGCTTAGGACTCATTTTTAGCCATCATTTGCTCGGACAAAAATATACTAATGGCTAACACCATTGTTTGAAGCTGTAGTGGGGGAGACTGCGCTGTGACCACTTGGGAGACTGTTGGTACCTTCCAGCACCACATAAAACCTTCACTCTCTCTTTCATTATGATGTTGTTCATGATCCTATTTGCTGATATCATTCTTGCCTATATGAGGAGCATGATTGGAGGGACACATGGAGTGGATGTGTTCTATGGGGAGGAGGATTCCCTCACTTTCTACATTACATGTTCTAAGGGGAGCATGGGGAGAGACATGGCCTCTACAACCAAGTATTTGTTTATGTATGAGTAGGGCCATGAGATGGAAGAGATGATTTATGATACTTATTTCTTATCCATCATGTATGAGATGGTTTGGGCCAACTTGATTCACAGTGCTGGGAGAGGGACCTTTGGAGGTCTAGCATCCTTCTTGCCATTGGAGGGCAACAGTATTGCAGCCCAAGATCAGAAAATTCTCTACACTTATCTTAAGTGAAGAGGAATACAACATGGGGTAGGCTCTCTTATCTACCATATTCAGATTTTTAGCCCACCTATTCTGCATGAGCTCAAGGTGGAAGAGATCCTTCAAGAGTTTCCAATTTGGAGGGTGACTCATTTTGTTTGGTTGATAGCTTGGGGGGAAGAGATCCAAAGGGGGATGATGAATTCCAATTCATATCAGCCCTCATGTTTCAAGAGAACCTTTAAATATCCCATTTTTTCTTCCATAGATGTTTCACTGTCACATAATGTCAGCTATTTGGATAGCTTACACACTTGGGAGGAGAAACTTGGAGATATATTGATAATGCAACACCTTAATTCTTGGGAGAATTCATCTTATGAGGGTGCTACAGGGGTGAAGAGAATTCTCTTCAGTCCTATCCTTGCAGTTGCTTGAGGAAAAGTAACATTTGGGAGGGAAGGACTGTAATGTTCCCAAATTTGCACATAGCAATTTGGAACATTATATTTTGCTACTTTCACTTAGAAGAGGAATAAATGGGTAAGGAGGCCCATGAATAATAAAATATGAATAATTTCCACCTTAATAAGGAAGGGGATCACTTCAGGAGCTAAACTTTACACTTACAAGTGTGAACAGGGGCAAAATAGATGAGAACATAGTCAAGTTTGACTAAGTCAACATGCATTCTTGAGGAGGGAGAGATCACCTAAGTAAACCAGTTCAATGTGAACAAGGATCAGCCTAAGGCACACATATGTAAACTAGATTGATGATACCTAGTGTGAAAGAGGCATTAGAGGTGGATTAGTTGACCAAGTCAACAGCACAGCCACAAGAGGAGGGAAGCAAGCTAGGGCAGCACAATTTTGAAAGAGGAAGCTTCATGAAGAAGTCACCTCAACATTGTGTGGGGTCCAGGGTGAGGAGGCTCACCAAATATAAAAGGAAGGCATAGCATCAAAGGGATATCATTCATGTATTTAGCTATTTTGGTCTTGAAACCACTTGCATGCTTCATCTGTTTAACCGGAGTTGCTGCACTGCTTAGTGCAAGGAATTCCTGTGCGGGAATTCCATCCTCTCTTTAGATCAGCTTGCTTAAGGGATCAAGAGGGAAGGATTAGACCTTCATTTTTCTTAAGGCCATTCATCCAAATCCAGCCACAACATAGTCTCCTTTATTAAACTACGTCTTTTATGCAGGAGCAGCAGCAGTAGAGCTGCATCCTTTGATTGTATGCTAATCTTTGAGGAGAAGGTGCTTATTTCCCTCCGGGAGCTCCAATAATAAATTCTAAGGCCATTATCTTTATTATTCAGCATTTTCATGTCATAATAATTTATGTTTAATACAGTGTTGCAGTGAACTGCGTTATTTTTTGCAGTGCTGCTTTGTACATGCATTTTGCTGGAAACCTTGTCGGGTGTCTTGTTTTTACTGTATAAGTGATTAAACCTCCATTTATTTTCTATATTACTAATATAAACTTCTGATCAGAATTATTCCATCATTTCTTGTAGAATCCCTCATGAAAGTTACGCTCTCATAGTATTCAAAAAATTTTGTTTAGCAAAGTCATGGGAAATCAGTGTTTTCTAGCCTCGTCGGGAAAGGAGGAGTTGTTTAACATAGCTAGAAGAATTAGTTTGAGCTTAAATTCAGAGAATAGGTCCCTCATGACCTAAGCTATCATATCCAATCATTTCCCCTACTTATTTTCACTCTCATTTCTAAAAACAACCTTTTTAGGGCATAAAATACCCTTTTTCTCCACTTTCCGGATCATGAAACAAAGTAAAAGTTGTTTTTGTAACTAAAAATGATGTCTATGTGTTTATTATGTATATTTTAAGCTTATTCATCATAACAAGACTGTTATACAGCTTATTCATTGCATAGTTTTCGATTTGGAACATTACACGACTCCAATGTTGTAATTAAGATTCCTACGTGATCAACAGCTTCATAGACCAGGATTTTTATTCAGTTGGTTTTTAGTCTCTTGATATTTATTTCCAACTTTTACACCCTTATTTAGTTAAAATTCCAAGTTCTGATAATTTTATGGGTGTTTTCCATCGATCACAACTACCAGTCGCACAGGAGATAGAAAATATGTCTGAAATTTCCACCCGAGAATAAAGGAGGGAATGATCTGAAAATGGGTTGGATAAATTTTTATGCTTTTCAAAAACCTCCCACTCAGTTAAGCAATTAAAAGATCTAGCTTATTTTTTAAAATTTGCAGAATTATTACTTGAAACATGTGTATGTTTTTTAATTTTTTAAGTGTCCTAAGTCCATTTGTTCTTGTAGAAATTAAACATGTGTAATAGAAATATAATGCAGCAATAAAATATCCACACATAACAGCAAATTTAATCTAGGATTTCACCCGAATATCGTGGGCTACGTCTCCTTGAGCTTTTGTCATCTTGACTAGGCTCTTTTGGATTATGAAAAAAATTCTTTTACAAGTTCCACACTTAACTCCAATGGTTACTAAATTGAACCAAAGGGCTTAGAATACCATCTATATCCTTGTCATGGTTGTCATCACTCTGCAAACAAATCTAGGCTCCGTTAGGCTTGATTCTTTCTGTCGGTGCACTAAGATACACTGAGCTTCTACATGGCACTAACTCCTTCAGAATTATTCTTCTATCCCTGAAACGTCACCTATTATCTCCAACACACATTAGACACCAAATATAGGTTGATCATTTGCTCAAAATGAGCACTACATCCCCAAACTAGGCCTTCCTCCACAGTTTTCCCTAGGCTGCCCAAAACTTCCCTGAAGCTTCTCGAGCTTGAGAAGTATTCAAATGGCTCTCAAAATACCTTCATTGGATTCCAAATTCCAAAAATAGTTAGGATATACTATTTTTTCATCAAAAATGGCCTCTCGTTGCTCCGGTTTCGCCTCCAACACTTGTAGGCACCCCTTAGCACTAGGGTCACCGAAAACTTCTCTGATGGGTTCTCGACCTCTAAAATTCCTCAATAGCTTCTAAAACCTCCATCAATGGATTCAAAATGCTAATTACAGTAAAAAAATGGCTATTTTTTCACTGAATAAGGTCCCTAGCTGCCCTGGATAGGCCTCAAACTACTGCTAGCAAAAGTTGGCACTTATGGCCCCTGGAAATTCACTGAAGCATATCGGCATTCAAAAGTACTCTACAGACTCTGCAAATGACACCATCAGTTCCACAACATCTGAAACATCCAAAATTGACTATTGGATTTATGAATAAGGCCTCTAGCTCCCCTAGCTAGGCCTCAAACTGTTGTTGCCCCCTGGTGGCCCTAGTGGCCCCTTGAAATTCACTGAAGCAAAAACCTTCTCAAAATTTCTCTTATGGCTTTGCAACCACTCCGTTGAGTCTATAAGGTTGGAGATAGTCAAAATTGACTATTGACGCTCCAAAATTGGGCAAATCTAGCTCAAGATAGAGCCAAAACAAGATTTGTCCAGTGTCACCCAAAGAAGCTCCACTAATTGTGGAAAATTGGACTTAATTGTAGAGAAGTTGGAAAATTCCGCCAAAAATTGTGACCGCTCCAATTAAACTGCCAATTTAACATCAACAATTAATGTTTTAAAACCGTCGCATGGGAACGTTGTTACCGCTGGCGGAGGTTTCATGGTTGGTTAACAAACCGCGCATTTTTGGTTTCAAAACCTTTGTCATGTGACCACGTCACATAAACCGTGGGAAAACTTTCAACTCTGGAGGATACGGTTTCCATAAACCATGCGGAGTTGGTTTTAACGCCATCTGAACAAATCGTTGAACGTTGGCGGTTGTGGGCTTTAGACCATTGGTTTTAACGTTAGTGGTTGTGGTTAGTGCAAATACACGTGACCATTAAAATTCATTGACCACGTAACACTTAAACTGACCAAACATAAGCCATGTGAAATTTAAACCATAACTTATGGTTTTTAAAAATAAATATGAAATGCCCCTCCATTAAGGCTTTAAACGTATATTTTGAATTTTAAGTTAAAATGTGTGAATTTAATTAATATAATTAAAGTTTTTTTTTAATTAATATTTAATATATATATATATATATATATATATATATATATATATATATATATGTATATATATATATAAACATTAATATATGATTTTTTAAATCATATAAAATATTAAATATATATATAACATTAACTTAATTTTAATACATTAAAAATATTTCCCCACATAAAAAATCATGAACCCATACTCAATATTGGAAAACATTGGGCGATTTTAAAACTCAATAATTTCTTCATACGGTATCGATTTTTCAAACCGTTCACGGCTCCGGAATCAGGAAGCCAATATCTGCACAACCATCCTCATTTCATCCCAATCCTATAACTTTTAATTTTGAGCTATCACTTAGTTCTTGATTCAAATCTGATCACACCTCCCCATTGGGAATCTTTTGGACTCCAAAAGACTGATATACTGATCTGTACAGTAGATAAGAGTATAACACCCTCTTATTTTCAGCCTCCGTACACTTGCTCTCGATGGCTAATTCCTTTGAACCACAACTCGAAGGTAGTCGACAATTCCCTTCCTGGATGCGCTTGTCCTCCTATCAAGAACTATCTTCCTTTTACTCGCTCAGAAATTTCTGGTGAGAAATTTGCAAAAGGTAGCTAAATATCGCTGCCTTGATCATCGATCCAAGGTGGCTCAAAAAAATGGGAGATTACAACATAAATACATGCATACATAACTGAAATTTTCAAATGTACAAATGAATGTATGTCTGATTATGTCAAGAAGTCCAACCACTTCTTACCAAGCCACTTCCACACCGACTTTCGCTGCTTCAAATCTTCTTCATGTGAAACATTTGTTCTCACATCAATGATGGAACCCTTGGTTCCACTTTCGCGAGTCATGTTGTCCTCTTGCTTGAAATTCTTGGGACGATTAGTTGGATGAAATGTCCAACATTAGGTAACAACATGTCCCCTCTTCTGGAAATGTGTGCAAGTCTTATGCACCTTCTTTGCAACTTTCCTTTGCCTCAACTGCTTCATGTATGCCTTCTTCCTCTTCTAGCATTTTGAAACAACATGGTTACATAGACCACAATATGCAGAGCAACTCTTTCTTCCATTCAAGCATGCAGAATTTTCATGCCTTGTAGAAACATAATCATCTTGACTATGGGAAGAATTATACCTCATATGCTACCTTGCATGTCCATCCTTTTTTCCTTCTTGAGGAGATGAACTAGTAGAGGTTCCAACTTTCTCTTGCAGACTAACATTAGTGTTTATGTCTCGAAAACTGTCTGAACTCTCATGCTCACCATAAGCTACATGTCTACAGTCTTCTTGCTACAACATAAGCTTCAAACAATGGAAATCAACTTGAAAACAAACTTGACATGTTTTTGGCTTAGAACTTGGAACAAAAGTTCTCTTTGAAGTTGTCTCACATGCCTTCATGGCTTTGGAATCTTCGCCATAAGATTGAACATAACCAAGACCAAATTTCTTAGGTCTTTCCTCAACCAAAATAGGATCAATCATACCTTGTGCATGTTTACCTAAACCCTTGCTTTAATAGCCCATTTTAAACATTATCTTGGACCCTATACCTCTAGTGTTCT
This sequence comes from Pinus albicaulis, assembly GCA_034641835.2. Classification (NCBI taxonomy): domain Eukaryota; kingdom Viridiplantae; phylum Streptophyta; class Pinopsida; order Pinales; family Pinaceae; genus Pinus; species Pinus albicaulis. The sequence continues at coordinate 1,342,523,628 of CM076581.1, read as the reverse complement.
TTTCAAATGAACCAATACATCTTTTTGAAGAGGAAAATGAATACAAATTTGAGTGAATTACCTTTGCTTCATGCATGTTCTTGGTTAAAGCCTCTTGGGCTTGATGGAGTTGCATCTCCATCTCATGCATTCTTTCGAGAATTTCTTCCTTCTCTTGCTTCATATAAAAAAATTTCTCATGAAGTTTGGTGCTTTATCTTCTATCTTCAAACAAAATTTGCTAGAAGTCTTGCTAATGAAAATGAACAAAATAACTTCAACAATAATTCCAAAGCTTTCAAAAACAATTAACAAATCTTTTGAACAAGATGTTGTAGATTCAATCTCTTACTTAAGCAGCCTTTTGCAAACAAACAATCGACAAAAGGGTTTGTTATTCAAGGGCGGCCTTGATGTCCTTTGGGTAAGGAAGATGCCTTCATACCTTTCTTCCTTCTTGTCCTCTTTTTGAATTAGCTATCAGTATCTCTCCCTTCACCTCTAGCAAAATCAAGCAATACTCAGTTTGCAAACACTAAAACAGTCAAATCCTTTGCATTATTTAAACACCATTCAAGTCAAACAAGCCAGCTATTACTCTGTCAATCAAGAAACCAAGTGCTCTGATACCGACCTGATATAAAAATGGGTTGGATACTTGGTTGGATAAATTTTTATGCTTTTCAGGAACCTCCCAGTCAGTTAAACAAATAAAATATCTAGCTTATACTTGAGAATTTGCAAAATTATTACTTGAAACAGGTGTATGTTTTTTAATTGTTTAAGTTTCTTAAGTCCATTTGTTCTTGCTAAAATTAAACATGTGTAATAGAAATATAATCTAATAATAAAACATCCACACATAACAACAAATTTAATCTAAGATTTCACCGGAATATCATGGGCAACGTCTCCTTGATATTTTGTCATCTTGACTAGGATCTTTGGGATTATGGAAAAGTTTCTTTTACAAGTTCCACACTTAACTCCAATGGTTACTAAACTAAACCAAAGGGCTTAGAATACCATCTATATCCCTGTCATGGCTTTCATCACTCTGCAAACAAATCTAAGCTCCCTTAGACTTGATTCCTTCTGGCGGTGCACTGAGCTACACTGAGCTTCTACATGGCACTAACTCCTTTATAATTCTTCTTATATCCTTGAAACCTCACCTACTATCTCTAGCACACATCAGACACCAAATATAGGTTGATCATTTTCTCAAAACAAGCACTGCATCCCCAAAGTAGGCCTTCCTCCACGGTTTGCCCTAGGCTGCCCAAAACATCCCTGGAGCTTCTCAAGCTCTAGAAGTCTTCAAATGGCTCTGAAAATCCCTTAATTGGATTCATAATACCAAAAATAGTTAGGATAGACTATTGGTTCATTAAAAATGGCATCTGGCTGCTCTAGTTTCGCCTCCAACACATGTTGGCACCCCTTAGCACTAAGGTCACTGAAAACTTCTCTCAAGGGTTCTCGACCTCTAGAGTTCCTCAATAGCTTCTAAAACTCCATCAATGGATTCAAAATTATGATTAAAATCATAAATGACTATTGGTTCATTGAATAAGGTCTCTAGCTGCCCTGGCTAAGACCCAAACTGTTGCTAGCAAAAGTTGGCACTAATGGCCCCTGGAACTTCACTGAAGCATATTGGCCTTCAAAAATCCTCTACAAGCTCTGAAAACCACACTATTAGTTCCATAACATCTAAAACATCCAAAATTGACTATTTTATTTATGAATAAGGCCTCTAACTCCCTTGGCTAGGCCTCAAACTGTTGCTTCCCGCTGGTGGCCCTAGTGGCCCCTTGAACTTCAATGAAGCAAAAACCTACTCAAAATTTCTCTAATGGCTCTGCAACCTACTCTATTGAGTCTAGAGTGTTGGAGAAGTTGAAATTGACTATTGGCACTCCAAAATTGGGCGAATCTTGCTCAAGATAGATCCAGAACAAGATTTGTCTAGTGTCACCCAAAAAGCTCCACTAATTGTGGAGAACTGGACTTAGCTGCAGACAAGTTGGCATATTCCACCAAAAATGGTGAGGGCTCCAATTAAACCTCCAAGTTAACCGCGACAATTAATATTTTAAAACCTTCGCATGTGAACGTTGTAACTATTGGTGGAGGTTTCGTGGTTGGTTAACAAATCTCTCATTTTTCATTTTAAAACCTTTGTTATGTGATCACGTCACTTAAACCGTGGGCGGAATTTCAACGCTGGAGGTTACGGTTTCCATAAACCACACAGATTTGGTTTTAATGCCATTAGAACAAATCGTTAAATGTTGGTGGTTGTGGGCTTTGGACTGCTGGCTTTAACGATGATGGTTGTGTTTAGTGCATATACACTTGACCATTAAAATTTGTTGACCACGTAACACTTAAACCCACCAAACTTAAGCCATGTGAACTTTAAACCATGACTTATGGTTTTTAAAAATAAATATGAAATGCCCCTCCATTAAGGTTTTAAACATAGATTTTGAGTTTTAATTTAAAATGTGTGAATTTAATTAATATAATTAAAGTTTTTTTTTATATATAAAAACATTAATATAATATATGATTTTTTAAATCATATTATATATATATATATATATATATAATGTTAACTCAATTTTAATGCATTAAAAATTTTCTCCACATAAAAAATCATGAACCCATACTCAATATTAGAGAACATTGGGTGATTTGAAAACTCAATAACTTCTTCATACGGTATCAATTTTTTGAACCATTCGCGACATTGAAATCAGGAAGACGAGATCTACGCAACCATCCTAGTTTTATCCCAATCCTGTAATTCTGAATTTTGAACTATCACTTAGGTCGTAATCCAAATCTGATCATGGAAAATCACACATTTCAACCCCAAACTGTGTTTTCAGCTCTAGCTCGCACTTTTTGGCCCAAAAACAGCATTATCCTCATGTTTCAAGTCAGAACCTATAATTCAGAATTTTTTCTAAAATTTTCAAGGTTTTCCGAAAGCACGTTTTTGGGTTGTTCGACCTATGTTTCAGCCTGTGTTAGGCCTATATATGCTCAGTTTGTATTTTTGAAGTAGAAAGACGCCCCCTAGGGTTTCATTACACTTCCACCTTTTTAGGAGGACTTCAGCTGAGTAGGTAGTCTTAGATTTTCAGTACTTTTAGCCATTGTTTTAGGGTTTAATGCATTATTTTTGTAGACTTTTAAGAAAGGCTTTTTTAGCATCCAAATATCCCTCTTGATTTTTATTTATCCTACCCCCTCAGGGTCCCAAATTTTTCCCTAGGTTTTAAAGCTTATGCCATATCATTTGCAACATTTTTTTCCCTCTGGTTTCTTGTTTTTTTCTGTGCCATTTTCAGCAGTATAGAGTCATTTGATCCCATTCCCATAGATATTAGATATTTTGACCCTTTTAGTGTGTTTTGAGTTTCTTGTTTTCCTCTCCTGGTTTCGCTATTTCAGAGCATTGTCTGGGTGGGGTTTATGCTTGATTTACTGTTTATTTTACTGTCATTATTTTAGTTTCATTTACAGTTTTCAAAATTTTATTTTAGATAAAGACATTATGGAAGCCATGACCACCACTGATTTTCCTTGGGATGATATGAATCATCATGCATACTTCCTTCCACAGCAAACCCATGACCAATCTATTGTGGATTCTAAAGACTTCATTCATGGTGAAGTCGATTGGTTTATAAATCCCATTCATGTACCATATGTTTTCAAAGAAGGAAACATGGCCAATATCACTCCTACCATTAAGATTAACATTTCTGATAAACCAGGGGTTGAAGAAAAATTTGCCTTGGGGGAACATTGCACCCCTGAAGAAATTGATGATTACACCAAGCTATTCAAAGAATTATGTGATGTTTTCGCCTAGTATTATTCTAAAATGCCTAGACTTGATCTCGCCATAGTTGAGCACCATATTGACACATGGCCTAATGCTATTATTTTCTGTTAAAATTTGATATCCATCAATCCTTCCATACATGAGGCTATCAAAGCTGAAATCGATAAGCTAAAGCAGGTTGGATTTATCTATCCCATTGAGTATACCACATGGGTATCCAACCCGGTTCATGTTCTTAAGAAACAAGGCACCATTCGTGTCTGCATAGAATTTTGTGACCTGAGAAAAGCATGTCCCAAAGACAAATTCCCCACAACCGTTTATTGACCAAATCATTTATGAGTGTGCAGGGAATGAGGTTCTATCGTGCATGGATGGATTCTACGGATACAACCAAATAATTATCCGTCGTGTTGATCAGCTTAAAACCACGTTCATTAGTCCATGGGGAACATTTTCCTATAGGGTTATGCATTTTTGTTTAAAGAATTCCAGAGCCACTTTTCAGCAGGCCATGTCTTACTGCTTCCATGACTTGGCTCATATTATCCTTGCTTACCTTGACGACCTCACTTCTAGGCTATGGGTGCAACACATTCATGATGGGCATACCATTTTCATCTGATATCGCAAGTATACTATCTTCCTTAACCCACTGAAATGTGTCTTTTACATTCCTATCGACCGTCTCTTGGGCTTTATCGTGTCAAGAGATGGTATAAAACTTGATCCTCTCAAATTTCAATCCATTCTTGAACTTCCCCCTCCTCGCACCTTGCACCAGTTACAAAGCCTTCAAGGCAAAGCCAAATTCCTTCTTCAATTCGTACCTAATTAAGCCACCACTACGCATGGGTTTCTAAGACTCAATTTAGCATTAAATTTGTTTGGGATTATTATGCTAAATAGTCTTTTGATGCCCTAAAACGTGCTCTCACTTCCTCTCCCTTGATTATTCCACTTAAATTTGATAGGGAATTCATATTGTATATCTCAGCTTCCACCCATTCGGTCGTTGGGGTCCTCATCCATGAATATGATACCAGAATCGAGAATTTCATCTATTACTTCAGTAAGAACCTCATTGGCCCCCCTGTGTCCTATTCACATGAAGAGAATTTGGTGTTGGCCATCGTGTTCTCGGTCTAAACACTTCGCCATTATATCCTTACGCGTACCACCAAGGTCGTGACCAATTCCAACCCAATGGCTTTCATGTTAAGTCGACGAATCATTAATGGGAAATATTCTCGTTGGATCATTATCCTCTAGGAATTAGATCTTGAATTCATCACACTAAAGAGTAAGAAAGGTTTGGCCCTTGCCGAATTTATTTCTTAATTTCCTACTGGTGTGCATGATCTGCTAGTTAATGATGATTTACCCAATGAAATTTTTTTTCCATCACTTAGGATGATCCTTGGTATGGAGACATCCTTACATATATTTGAATCCAAAAATTCGCCCCCCATCTCAATCATGATGATCTAAAACGTATACGACACCAAGCCCCTCATTTCCTTCTCATTAGTGATGATAAATATTGTCACAATATTTCTACTCTCCTTTATCGTTTTCTCACTCATTTTGAAGATGAGAAAGTCCTTTATTCCTTCCACAACGACACTTGTGGCCAATTCCTAGAAAATAATGTGCGCTAGTTATTTTTGGTCTTCTCTCTTGAGCGATTGCATTGAGGTAGTCAAACATTGTCCCAATATCGAACTATTTTCCCTAAAGGTAAGAGCTCCACCTGCTCCCCTCCATCTTGTTATATCAGTCGGTCCTTTCTGAAAATGGGTTATTTAATTTATGGAGTGTCAACCTCCATCTGCTAATAACCACAAGTATATTATCGTTTTCATCAACTATTTCACCAAATGGGATGAGGCTATGCCAAATTTCAATAACATTGTGGCTACTGTGGCCCTCTTTTTCTTTAACCATGTTATTGCTCGATTCGGGTTCTGAAAAAATTGGTCTCTGACCATGGCCGACATTTAGAAGATTATATATGGTGTGAGCTATCCTCTCTATTAGGCTTTGAGCACCAATATTCTTCGTCTTATTATCCCCAAGCTAATGGATAGGTTGAAATGGTCAATAAAATCCTTAAAACCATGCTTCAGTAGATAGTGAATAAGCATAAAAACAATTGGTGCCTTATGCTCTTCCTAGCTTTGTGGTCCTATAGAACCTTGGTTAAAACCACCATCGGGTTGACTCCTTTCCACCTTGTTTTTGGAGAGGAGGCCATCCTTCCGATCGAGTGTGAAATCCCCTCCCTTCACCTTTTCGTTGAAATCCTCCCAGAAACCCAACCTTTAGAACAATGACTTATCATGTTTGGGCGTGCCAGTGGATATCATCATGTTGCATTGCAAACCATTAAAGCAGCCAAAAATCACACCAAAGCCCAGTATGACTGAAAATTCCACCCTTGTACCTTTCACAAAGGTGACCCTGTTCTTGTGTATAACCAAGCTCGTGATGTCTTGGGACACAGGAAGTTTGAACCATTATCACTAGGACCTTACATCATTTGTAAGGTTTTGGGCAAGGGGGCATACCTTTCAGAGAATTTTGAAGGCCAACTCCTTCGTAACCCTCACAATGCACTTTACCTAAAGAGATTCTATCCATAACATTTCCAATATATGTGCATATATTTGTTTCTTTTCTATTTTTAGCTAGATTTCATCCACCACCATCTCATTTGTTGTCTTTTGGTGCCTTTCAAATGGATCCATCATCCACACCATATATCGGTTATGTCAATGGTGTGAGTCGCTTCTCCAGGAATCTAGCTTGGGCATATTGGGCCAGTTTTACCCTTTTGCATTCGTTAGTTCACTCCAAGAGAATACCCCTTGGATCTGCCACCAATAACCACGCCAAATATGATGTAGTGATATGTTTTTTAGTCAATTCCCTTGATCATCGGATCCTTCATCTTCATGTTTGCTGAAAAATATGCATATCCATATTATGTATCGTCATATAAAAACAAAGGTGTTTTGAGTGCACTACTATAAATATATTCAAATTTCCCATAGCATGTTACAAAACAAAAATGGGACACACGTGTCCATGGTGAGCCCTGGTATTGCACCAAGAGTGTTGCAACTCCCAAGGGCTGCCCTACTTTATTTTATCAACCTGGGGTTTGTATAAACTTGGAGGGGACAGTGCTATATAAACAACAGATGCTTTTTTCTCATGTCATCCTCTTATGTTATATGAAAGGGTGCTATTTCTTAAATTATGATAAGATCTGGGAAGTAAATTGCTGGAGGGAAATGAAAGAAAGGAAACTAACTTAAATTTCATAAAGGAAATGACGGAAATGAAACTAATTTAATTTGCAGAATGGAAATGGCAGAAATGAAACTAATTTAATTTGCAGAAAGGAAATGACGAAAATGAAACTAATTTAATTTTCAGAAAGGAAATGGCAGAAATGAAACTAATTTAATTTGTAGAAAGGAAATGGCAGAATGGAAACTAATTTAAATTTCACTTAACTTGGCCAATCGGATAAACACACCTTGCTCTATCTATCATTCCCCTATCTATGCAGCTATTCATGACCTAATTAAACTTGAAAAAGTGTTTCTTGCAGTTTGGAGGAAAAAGGGTTAAATATGCTAATGGAAGGCTTAACACATGTGACAAGGCTTAGAGGTGGAAAGAGGGGTTTAGACTTCATTAAAACTTATGATATCTAAAAAATGCTTCGGAGAGGGAGGCTTTGAAAAGTATGATTGCGAAATTTCAATGGGAGGATGGAAGTGTGATATGTGATATGCGATATCACAATTCGCAAAATCGGAAAGCTGGAGGAGTAGCAGAACTGTTGTTCAGGAGCATGAGTGAAATGCGATATGCGATGGGGATAGAAAATTTGAAATGTGATATGTGATAGGGATGATGTGGTAGAGTGCTAGAGTAATGTTGCAATCGAATGTTGGGAGCGGCAAGTGTTAACGAAGCATGAGAAAAATGCGATATGAGATGGGGATAGAAACTGTGAAATGCGATTTGTGATAGGGATGACGTGGTGGAGTGCTATGGTAATGTTGCAATCAACATTCGGAGGTAGAAAGTATTAATGGAAACCATTATAAAATGTAATTTTTGATAGAGCAAAGTATGGTAGTGAGAGTTTCGAGGAGAAAGGGTGGAGGTCGAATTCTAATACATTTGTAATCATTTTTGGGAATGAGAAGGGCGGTGGCTGCAAAAGAAAAGAGGAAAATGAGGGAATCGAGGGCATAACAGCAGTGCTCAGGTTGTGAAGATATAGATGGAAAATGAAGTAGTAAGGCACCACAGAGCTGCTTTGGGCCCTTAACACTAATTCCTGTAATCAACCCTGCTAACTTATGCACAAAGAAATAGACAAATGCGTGAAAATAAAGTACAAAAGGAAGGCTGAAAATGTTAATGCCAGTCTACTCCAATCTCAGAAAAGGTGAACATAAATCAATTTTTGGGTCAGTGGGAAGGTTCACCCTCCTCGATATCTATTTACAGAGATGAGAAGGGAGGTCTTGATCCACATATTTTAGATTTTTCTCCTCCATTCTATTACTCATAAGCAAATGAAACCTATAGCAGCACACTGAAAGATAAAACTAAATAGCGATGAGACTATCAGAAACAGAACTAACTGAGTGGTATAAAGCAAAGAACAAGTATAGCAGAGAGGTTGAGGCACATGGATTGGGCCCTAACCCACATGCCTAGCTCTCTGAAACTTAAATCAGTAAAATGAAATCAGTCTGCTCATTTCATGAAAGAATAGTCTCATACATTTCTCAAAGTTTTATCAATGAGTACAATAATCAAAAGCTCAGTATCTTGCAGCAAAATTCCCAATAGAATTGAATCCTTCCTAGCTCTATATCTGCTCTATTTATTCTACAGGGCAGCTACCAACAACTCCCTTGAAAATAGTGATTGAGTCTACTTGACTCTAAGTAAACATATATTGAGTGCACTTTGGTCTTTCAGCTTCTTGGTTGCCTCTGGAATTCGAATTGTTGGAGAGAATCCTTCGGGATCCTTTGGTTGCCTTTGAGAGTTGAGGGTGGAAAATCCTCCTATAATTTCTCCTTGTTTTCTCCTTAAATTCTTTATGATAAAATCTTAAAAAATAATGCCAATCACTCATGATTTTCTTCACTCAACCTCATATTAGGCACTCAGAGTATGTTAGCCTTAATCACTACCTATACTAGCATCATAAAACCAAAAAACAATAAAAATGCAAGAAAAATATATTTAAGAAGGAAAAAAGGTGACCATTAACCCCTCAAAATATTTCTAATGATGGAGCTCATCAGTTCCTATCCATAATCACTATATGGAGGCTCTCGAGCCAATGGCTCCACACCACTAGCTTGTAGATCTCGAACGGCCTAAGCGGCCATCGCCATGAGCCGCATGATGCCTCGCCATTCTGAGGGAAGACCCGTACACTCATCTCTATACCAATATTATAGCTCATTCCACCCACGCTCTAATACCCTGGTCAGTACCACATCACATCGGCAACAGAGGTCCTCTAACAGAGCATCATTATCTAGTCTCTGGTGTGACATCAATCCATCGTCATCTGCAGCCTTAGACGTTGTGGCTCATCTTGCGTATCCTTCTAGTTTTATCGGTGCTATATCTCCATGCCATAAGTTAAAAATCAATACCATATACATATTCTAAAAACTTTACATGAAACTAGCATAACAACTTTCACTTACCATCTGGACCCCACGCTCGTCCCGACGGAAGTGGCAAGTCAGGATCACCCTGAAAGTTCATACCACTATATGGATAATCATCTATATAGAGTGGCATTGTATCCCAATGAGCAAAAAAATCTGGTTGGAACACTCATCCGACTCCCCCTCCTTCACCTTGTCGTAGTAGATGCCCCCAGCAGCGCATCATGGGCTCCTATGGGCCCCCAACTCGGATCTGGACATGTCGATGGATGGTCAAGATCTTCTCAAAGAAGAAGGAGCATAAAATTTTCCCAGCTAAATAGCTCTTATTGACCCATCACCTCCATAGTGTCAACTTTAATTTCAATGACTAAAAAATCATCTGGGCCCACCCATATTAGGTCCCTCTCAAAACACTCTCTACCAACATCATCTTCCACCTAGTCAGATGATGGAACGCTTGGCTTCCCAAGATCCGTAACACTTTTGTGGCTACAGTACATGTCTCTAAGTGCTCCAGGTCCCCATTTGGGATGTTCATGCCCTTTACACCATCATCCAGTCGGCGATGACACTACACAAACTCTCTTATATTCCTCCCACGAGGAAAAACAGGATATATATCCCCTACCACCCCCAAGGTGGGTCTTTCGATCAAAAAATATATGTCATGTATTGTGAGCTCGATCTTTTTCCACTGCACTATAAAAGCCTCCTGGTCTAGATCCCAGTAGCTCACAATCCTCGATAGTAAGGGCTCACCTACCATCATCAGTGGGTTCTCCAACAACTTGAGAGCCCCATAATGACCTAATTCTCCTCTCACTGTCTGGTTCCCCTGAATCTCAATCCAAAGAGTATCCAAGTCTCATTCACACCAATCAATATTTGCCTCTTCCATACCTGTGAGCACCATAATGTTTTTTAGTTGAGAGATAAAGATACACATCAAACCAACTTGTTCTCAGCCTTCAGCAGGCCAACAGACCATTCCATTCTTTCAATCCAAAACCTAGTTTTGCACTCAAAAATGCGAGATCACACTTTTTTGGCCCACATCTATGATCAAGAGTGCAAAATGGGCCCAAAAAACTATGATCTGGTTGTAAGGATGGATAGTGAGACCCTAATCTGAAAATGCAATCTGATGGAAATGTAGAGTAAGGTTAGGCTACCTACCTCCAACTGATGGATCCTGATTCCGATGGTTGATTCGTCCACTATGATCTCCACAATATTTCAGGCCTTCTCCTCCTATCCAAATTCACCATAACTCACTTAGCAAATGAATTAAAATTGGAAGAAAAAACAACCTTTTAAAGGAAAAAACCTACTTTTTCCATTGCCTAGTGGGACCAAACCATAGCTCAGTTTGACGAACCATCAACACCATTGGAAATATCTCGTTGATTACTATAATGGGTCTTTCTCTGTTTTTGGTAATTTGACACTTCATCTAGAAGCCATTTTTCCATGAAGTTTCACTTTGCCACAAATTCAAACTGAATTTCTTCATATCTCTTTTACTTCAGTACCACTTTACCTTGGTACTTGTCGCCTCATGTGTTGATTTTATTCATGGGTAACCATTATTTACTCATGTTTTAGAGTCCCCCTGGACCTATCCTGTGTGGCAGCATCATCGAGTCACCCTTGTTCAGAGCATCCGAGTTGAGTCACCTTCGCATTTTTGGAGTATGCCCTAAGTCCCATTATCTCGTGTTACAATATTTCATCCATCTTTGCATCATATTCATCCTATGTTTCCCATTTTTTGGATCCAAATATGGTGTCCATAATCATTCCCTCTAGAATCGAATTAGTCGTTGTTAGGTCAACCATGCATTTTTTGCTCTAACAAGGGAAATTTCTAGTCCACCTCTCAATTTCTCACCTTCCATCATTATCCCTAGTGGTGTCAGTCCATCAGTCACTCTACTATGATCCCTTGCACCTTAATTGAGGATTCCTTATTGCCTCAGTTATGGAAGGCCCTATTCTTTCAACCTCAACACATTCATTCCAAAAGAATGGTCTAGAGGGTGGTGTACCATTGGTTCCAGATTTCATCATTTTTCGATACCTCGAATAAAGCAAATGGAGTCATCATTTCCCTTTGACTTGGTTGTTTCTTGCATGCTCGACCCCAGCTCATTATCGCACAATTGAGATTCGTACACTCGGTATTCCATTGATCTAGCAGATTGTACTAGTGATTCCTAGGTGTGTGTGAGATGTTCCAGACCTCATGAGGGGGTGGCCCTTTAGGTAGCACCCCACATGCCTAGATGACCTCAGATTATGCTCTAGCCTTATATGAAGTTCCACATGTTTTATGGGTTCAGTTCCAGCCGCTTGCAGCTCCCACAGCATGCATGTCTCATTCATATGATCCATTCGTATTTTCAGAGGCCTTTCCTGTTTAGCAGGGCTTCTTTGTTTGTGGTCCCCCCTCCCCATGTCAGCTGGAGGGGAATTATGTATCATGTACTTATATGTTATTGTGTTTAAGTCCTTGCCTCTCTTTTTGTAGATGCATTATGTATATGGGATTCATTGTATTATTTATGGACCATTGATGTCAGCATGTCATGTATCATGTATCATGTACTTTGTAGCTCAGTCACACATTGTTGGGCTCATCATTACTTTTGTACCTAGTTATCTTGGCGGGTATGGGTATGCCTCCCTCGCCTCATTGAGGTCATGTAATCCAAAACAAAAGGAGGCTTATATCAGTTCGTAGGTATCATCCCCTCTGCCCTTCCTTGCTTCACTTCAGTTATATCTCTCTCTCTTTACAACTCCCCTTTGGTGTCTAGTGATTTTGTTATTACAACATATTTAGGTCATATGATTTTCTCTTAATGCTCTTATGTTGGGGGGAATCTGTTATTGCCAAAAAATGATCACTTAGCCATTTCTAACCAAGTGGATCGAAATACACCATATAAGGCCAAGTTTACCATAGTAAAATTGCCTTCACTACATGAAATAATTTGATAAACTGTATTTTATTAAATTATTTATAATTAAAACAAGAAAACCCATGAGGAATAATTAAATAAATCATTATTTATTTAATTTTTCTCTAGGAATAATTAATTAAATCATTATTTAGTTAATTTTCCTTGTCAAATTCGACTAAAATCACTCAAGAATGATTAAACAAATCATTATTTGTTTATAATTCCTTAACCACTTCCTTGAAATAATAAATAACTCATATCTTTGTTTATTATTTATAAATAAAGGTATTTAACCAATTTAAATATCTTTTCCCTTCAAAACATAGAATAAAATATTCCAAGCAGTTAGATCTAGATTTTGGTTAATAATATTTTATTATTTTCCATTTTCGAGAATAACCCAATATTTTGTTATAAATAAGAGGGTTTTCCATCCACTCCTCACCGTGATCATTATCATCATCATGAAGGTTATTATTATCTTCTTTTTGCAATTGAGCTCCCATCCTTACCAACACATGTTTCTTTGGGTTTCACACACCAAAGAGAGAGAAATATCCATAAACTAAAGCATAAAGGAGTTTCAAAGGACCTATTAGTCATCAATATTTTTCACTATTGGTAGATGACTATAGGTTGGTTCTAGATTTCTAAAAACAACATTCTTTGAACATTGTGAGTTTTAGAAATCTCACTGCCTTCATTATCCTTATAGGAAAATTTTCACTATTCTATCAACCTTGCCATTTCATGGTCACCCTGCCACTCCTAAAAGACTCCTTATGGGCTTGTGCCACTCATCTCCATCCTTTTTTCCTACCTATGACCTCATTACTCTGTTTTTTCCCTTGCCCATAACTCCACTTTCCATCTAGGGTTTCCCATAACCTACTCATTCCCATGTTCTCCAGGTTCTTTAAGCATTGATGGTCTCAAAACTATCTTTGTAGGTTCTTTAGATAAATCAAGTACATTGGATTTTGGATCTTTAATACAACACTTTAACAAATACTCTATTTTCACTTGAAGCCTCCAAGCCTATTTTCAGTCAAGATTATGGTCAAAGAACCCTCCCACTAGGTCATTAGGGTTTCACAGGTTGTAAGGTCGTCATTGGTGTTTCAAACATTTTTTCTCCTTTGCTAGAAGTTAGCTCAGATGTAATAGAATATCAGCACATGGTTATCCAAGAAATATCTAAAAGTTTCCAAAGAAGACTACCCTATCAGCTCAAAGTTTGCAAGAGGTAAATGCAAAGAGTTTAATACTTCTGCAGGAGTGTTGAAATTTTCATCAGCAGAAGGTATTGGTAAGGTATATGGTATGCTCCTAAGTCAAGATAATTCATAGAAAGGAGAGAGGAAACATTTTTATTTTAAGGAGAACTAGGGTTTTGAGCTTAATGATCTAGGTAGATTGTCAAACAGTAATCAAATAGCAGAAATAACCTGGAGAAGGCACACCAAAAAAAACATGATGAAAGTCTATCAGAGACTATTGATGAAAAAGGGAAAAAGGTGAGGTGAACTTGACAAAAATGAATGAACTTGAAAGGGCTATAGAGAACTTATAAGACAACACTGATGATTGTTGAAAAACACTCCAAACATCTAGGGTTTTGGGAAAATGGCCAGAAAAGGTGAAAAGCATGAGTTGAGCTACATGGTGGAAACAAGAGAATAATTTGAAGATGTCACTCTGTGATAATATCCCAAACTTTTCTAGTGAACTTATCACGCCTCCATAATTTTCCAAGAAATCATTCCAAAGGACAAATCATTTGCCACACCTAGGGCTAGTTTTTCTTCAAACTATGTTTATGACCAAAAAAAGATGAATTTGACAAAAGTGAGAGAGTTTTTTTCCATCATAGGTCGAAGAAGAAAAAACTCCTTCATATTTTACACAAGTGTCATTTTTTTATTTCAATGTCAAAAATACAGGTGTCATGGGAGAATTGATGCACTTCTGGAGTGACATTGGGAAAATTAGGTTTTCTTATAGCTGGATTATCCAAATGACTTGCTTGATGAGTCACATGATAAACAGACTGGAATATATTTCCAATGAGGTATCATGAGCTCAATTTGGATTTGATGAAGGCCTCCAAACATTCCCTGCACCAGCACTCTGCATTTCTGCACCATCATTCAACACTTTTTGACCAGTCTTGGGAGAATCAACTTTTGAAAAGACAAATCAACTCCAATCAGTGAAAAAAATGTATATTTGGAAAGTAGACAAGATAATATTTACAAATATCTATCATGGGCCCAATTTTAACACCGTGAAGACCTCCAAATTCCCTATGAAAAAATGTGATGCTCGCTCAGGAACTGCCGCTACGTGTTCAAGAGTTGGTGCTGCGCCCTCAGCACTGGTGTTGCACCCTTAGACAGAGAGGTTTTCTAAGCCCTCAAAAAACTCAAATCACTCAAAAATACTTCCAATCTCTTTTCAAAGTTCCTCCAAGCAAATCTTAAGGGTAAGTACATGTCATACACCTATCTTCAAGAAATTTTGATGGTTTAAATTGGATGAAATGGAACCCTAAGATGAAACCCTGAATTTCATGATTGAAATCATTGTTTGAAACTCATTCCCTTTGCCTATGAAGAGTGATTGCACAGTTGGGGGTTATCATTAAGTGTTTTAGCCTCTCACTCAGCCTAATGTACCTATACCCTCACTTATTCATTCCCTCATTAGCCTAAACTGCCATTTCATCACCATATTTTCATTTCATTTCCATTTACACTCCAAGGTTGGAAAAACAGAGTATAAACATGTCAACAAAGGGTTGTCATTAAGTGGTTAGCTTATCCCTCATTCTCATATACTCACATTCCCTCACCTCATAATGACTCATCCACCTCACCATCCACACATATTCCTTCACCTCAGGACAATCCTCCTTCATCACCCTCTCACAATCCCTCACCATCCTCTCATAATACTAGTGAATCAAGAAAAGGTGAATCAAATAGTGAGGGAGAGGGAAATGAAAAATCAAGCAATGATGAATCAAGCAATGAAGAAGAAGGCAATGAGGAGGAAGATGCCAATGAGGAAGAAAACAATGAGGAATCAAACAATGAAAAATCAATCAGTGAGGAAGATGTCAGTGAAGAAGAAAGCAGCAAGGAAAAGAGAAATGATGACAGTAAGGAGGATGTCAGTGAGACAGATGGAATTGAGGCAGAGAGCAGCCATGATGACAGTGAGGGAATTGAAGCACATAGTAGTGATGTTGTTGGCAGTGATGATAGTAGGCATGAGAGCATCCATGAAAGCAATGATGATACCAATGATGATGGCAATGAGACATGTATCACTATGATTAGTAAAATTGAACCTTTTCCTTTGACCTACCATAGAGGAAATAGGCATGTATTTTCTTCCCTCAAGAGGCAAAGGGCCATGCCTTCTACATCAACCAAATAGCTTGACAAAGTTCAGGAAAGGGTCATTGATGAACAAGAGGAAGAACAACTTCCTAGGAAGAGGCCAAGGACAATTGGATTGAAGAAAGCCTTAGCCAAAGATAAGGAGGAAAAAGACAAATAAAAACTTGACATCCTTTCTGATGCCTCTCTACAAGCATCCCAAACCTAATCAACAAGGTAAATCCAAATTTTGGCACAATTTTGAAGATTTTGAAATTTTCACTGTTTTGAAGGGCCAAAGGCGCAACGCCACTGGTGTTGTGCTCTTTTTTGGGGCACCCAATGGAGGAATGGCTTAAATTTTCATGTTCAACTTTCCAAGTACATCACTCAGTGAAAATTTCATCTCATTTGGAGAAAAATTGGTCCTCCAAAAGTGCCAAAAACACCATAAAATCACCTTTCTACCCTATTTTCAGAGCTGGCATTGCGCCCTGAGAAGTCTTGAGTGAATGGATTTTTGGGCTGAAAAATGGACACAAAATGGAAAAATAAAGGTATATTTTGAAACTAGACAGGATAGGCTTTCCAATGAGCTATCATGGAACTCATTTGGACACCAGGAAGACCTCCAAATATTGGTTACAAAACAGGCAATTTTTCCAGTGCAGGCGCTACGCCCTTGGACCTTAGTGTTGCGCCCTTGCCTACAAAGTCAAAAAAAGACACAAAGTTATTGAAAAAATATATTTTTGAGGAATTTTAAGGAAAATCACTCCTATTTATCTCAGAATTTATGTTTTAAGTTATTTTTCATTTATTAAGTTAGATATTTTGTGCCTTGGGCCTTGCATGGTCTCTTTGGACAAAAATGGTATTTATGATGTATTAATGACATTTTGGAAACCCTAGTTAGGGTTTTAGTTCTCCTTTGCTATTTAAATACTGCATGGAGGCCTCATTGTATATTTTGGTCTGTTGCTAAGCTCAATATGATATAGACTTTGAGTTTCTTGAAGAAATTTTCTTTGGTGTGTTGTGATTGCTTTGGATTGAGCATCAATGGATTAAGCACATTCCTAGGATTCATGAGCTATGTTAGTGTAGAAATTATATAAATTATGTGTTATATGTCCAAGATTCTCCTAATATCACACTATTTTAACTTCATGCAAAATACAGAATCTATTCCACCATTGATCATTTGCGGAAATTAAATCAAGATTGCAATGCACACATGAAACAATAAAAATTCACACACATTAACACAGTTGTTTAACGGGAAAGCCTGAAGCTGAAAACCCCAACTATATGTATATAATATATGTCATATAGATCATGTAACAATCCTCATACAAAGCTGATCATATCAAGCTCTCAGTACAGTACAATCGCTACACACTAATCAAGAACAATCAGCAAAAATCTGCACTGATTTTTGCTCTCCTGATAGCCTGCCTCTACTGCGCAATCCCTACTGAATAATGGCTCTGGATGAGTTCAAATTGCTCCAGCCTTTCTCACGCAATCCTCATTGGCATCTCCAATGAATGTGTGGTGCATACAATGCAACACTATAGTCACAACTGATAGTCACACTTGCTCTTTCACCAATCTCTCCACTAAGTCTCCACTGATCTGTTCTGCACTATAGTTAACTGTTGTCTCTGTCCAGTTAAATAATGAGTTATTATTTAGTGAATTAATTTAACTAATTAATTCACTCAACTCCACTGAAAGTATCAATCAGTTAGAAATAGACACAATCAGTTCAATTGAGTTTAACTCCACAAGTGTAGTTAAACTAGAAACCAACTCCACCAACTACTTCTCCAACTCCACCAAACTCTGCCATTTGAGTTCTAACTGAATTCCTCCATGCATGAACCACCAGTAGCTCTAGGAATTGTGTAATTCCTTCAGCTAGTTGATCTGAACAATCTATTAACTGAATGTCAGTGCTCCAAGAGGATAAGATAATGTTTAGAGTCCAAATATTATTAAGAGCTAATAATATCTGACATGTCTATTTTTAGACTGGCAGTCTAAAAATAGACTTCGCCCAAAATGTCTAAAAATAGAAGTCCATCTATTTTTCCAACTTGACCAACCATCCAAAAATAGCATCCTGCAACTCATAGAATATGATCAACATGTCTAAAAATATACATAGTCTAAAAATAGACTTTGCGCCAAAAGTAGCCCGCGGGGCCCACTTAGTGAAGGCGACTCTTTTCACTAAGCTCATCATCTTGTTGAATCTCAACAGTTAGATGGTGATGTA